>JASCZI010120894.1:15755-34856 GCA_036250425.1 Stylosanthes scabra | reverse complement strand
GGTGGGGGTGGTTGGTCTGAGACTGGTTTGAGTGAAATTCCCAGTGATTGAGTACCAAGGTATCTTAGAATCTTTTTCAGCAAGTTAGTGCAAAGGGTAGAAGAGTCATTACATGCTTAAGTTAGTTAAGGGGAAATGTAGAATCTATCCTAGCTGACACTTGCTCCAACTGCCTAATAGATCAGCTTAACTGTTTCTAACTTTTCTAGACTTTTACTCAGCTCAGTCTATTATTTGAATTTCCATATTGCCTGGTTCTTTTAAGATGGTTTAGACCTTTTGAGATAATTTGATTGGCCCATTGCTTCTATTCTTAGTTTGTAAGTGCATGTGCATGACATTATCATTGACAAGAGTTCCACATTTTAGGTCCTGCTTATATTTTCATATTTTTTTGTTTTGCACATTTTAGTTTGATACTTTCCATGGTGGAATTGTTTTCAATAATTCAAACTTAGTTTGTGTAACACATGGAGGGCAATAGAGTAGCTTAGATTCCGATCGAGTGAAAAGTAAATTTTGATAGGACACTGTGAAGTGTCAAGTATATGTGATTCATAGGGAGATTTGTTAGTTCATTGATCATGGCGATTAATATCATGAAATATTGGGGATAAGCACTTGATCTTTGATAATTTGAGCCAGTTCTAAGAAGGAAGGTAAATTGGTTATACTGATTGATTTGCTTACCTTCTTTTGAATTTTTGTAGTATTGAAACAATCACCCTTGGTGATAAAAGGATAGGAATTAAGACAAGTGTCCTGGAGGAGAAGGCTACAGCCTGTAACATGCTCTGTTGCTATGCAGATGAGTTAAAGGAAGGATTCTTTCCATGGATTGACCAGGTTACTTTGTCTTACACTCTATATGAACTTCCAAATCCATAACTATTATTGTTGTTATCATAATTATTGTTTTGGCCAGGGGCTAACGTTTCTTAATCATCTACTAGGTTGCGTTTACATTGGTTCCTCTTCTTAAATTTTACTTCCATGAAGAAGTTAGGAAGGCGGCAGTTTCAGGTAATTTTAAAATCTAAGATCCCAATGTTGCTGCCAGCTTGATGTCCTTTTTTTCTTTTTGCCCCTTTTAGCTTAATAAAAAGAAATTTTATCATGCCAGTTTCAACTTGCTGTCTAACCTAAGGGTTAGACTCTGTAACAGAATGGTTGTTTGTCTTTTTCAGTAGCCCTTATTGAATTCATGTTCTTAATCTCACTTATCTTTTAATACTTTTTCCCCATAGCTATGCCGGAACTGTTGTCATCAGCAAAATCAGCTGTAGAAAAGGGGCAGGCACAAGGTCGTGATGAGACCTACATAAAACAACTGTCTGATTATATAATACCAAATTTGGTGGAGGCTCTACACAAAGTTAATGTCCTCCCTTAATTTTCTGGTTATTGATGTGGAATCGGTGTTTTTTGTGCCTGTATTGATGCATTTTTTTTGTGTCTTTCAGGAGCCAGAGGTAGAAATTTGTGCAAGCATGTTGGATGCATTGAATGAATGCATACAGGTCTGTGACATTCATCTATGGCGATGAATAGGCTTTACTTAGAATAATTTTGATTCTAAAGGCCATGCATATTTGTTCCTTTTGTTAAATAACTTACATTATTTGTTAAAGTCGTCAATTTTCTGTAAGCTGTTTGATCCTTAAGATAGCTTGGATTTCGTCTGACAGGTCTCTGGACCACATCTAGATGAAAAGCAAGTACGAAGCATAGTTGATGAGATAAAACAAGTTATTACAGCTAGTTCATCAAGAAAACATGAAAGAGCAGAGAGGGCCAAGGAAGAGGACTTTGATGCTGAGGAAAGAGAACTACTCAAAGAAGAAAATGAGCAAGAAGAAGAACTTTTTGATCAAGTATATATTCAATAAAGTTTCTTTGTTGTTGGTTATCCGGCTCATCAGAATAAATAATTTTTCATGTATGTGCACCTTGCCCTTAACTTGAATATTGTTTTGTTCTAGGTTGGTGATTGCTTGGGGACTTTGATAAAGACATTTAGAGGGTCTTTCTTGCCTTTCTTCGATGAGCTTTCTTCGTACCTAACGCCTATGTTTGTAAGTTCCTTTTCACTTCCCTCACTTAGTATTTTACCTTGCTGCTGGAATGAGTCCTTAGATTTTGTCATCATTGGTCATTCATAGTTTTGTCGAAGTCTTCCCTCACATGATATTTTCTTTTGGACATCTTTTGACACTCTGACTTAAATTCTATTCTTTATTGCTAATAATAATCAGGGTAAAGATAAAACTTCAGAGGAAAGGAGAATTGCGATTTGTATTTTTGATGATGTTGCTGAGCATTGTCGTGACGCAGCTCTCAAGTAAGAAGCCCTCTTATTTTTATTTTAATTTGTTTATTGTCTTTATTTTTATGCACAACTCTTATTCTATTCCATTTGTTTTGATTTCTCTCTTTTAACTTCCAATAGCTTGTCTATAGATATGGTTCATGATATTTACTCCGTGTAATCATATTGTTTGATTTAAGTAGCTAACCCCAACTCATAGAAAAAGACAAACTTGTATTTGAATGGTTGTGTTCTAGTTTTTATAATCTCTTTATGTTGTGGATACAGGTATTATGATTCCTACCTTCCATTCTTACTTGAAGCTTGCAACGATGAATATCCAGATGTTCGGCAGGTTCTTTCTTTTAACTCGAATTTGTATCTTGGTTTTATTTATATGAGATAATTGGCTTTCTGATTCCACAAAATCATTTTTTTTCCAGGCAGCTGTTTATGGGGTTGGTGTTTGTGCGGAGTATGGCGGATCTGTTTTCAAACCCCTTGTTGGAGGTTAATTGCTCTCTCTCTCTCCAAAATGTAAATTGTGTTTTAGTATATTGTTTTGTTAATTTTTTGTGGTCTATTGCAGAGGCGCTCTCAAGGCTAGATGCTGTTATAAGGCATCCAAATGCACTGCATTGTGATAACATAATGGCATATGACAATGCTGTTTCAGCTCTTGGAAAAATATGTCAGTTCCACCGTGATAGCATAAATGCAGCCCAGGTGGTTTAAATTTTTGAGCTCCATGCTCCCATTCTTTTGAAGTGCTTGTTATTTGTTGTATGCACATTGATTTTATAGTATGGCGAGAGCTGTCTTCGCTCAGCTTTTTTGCTGAAACTTCGTGACTTTGTTGGGCAAATGATCCCACCATCTCATTGTGCTCCATATTTTGTTTACTATTTTGCAATTCATAATTCACTCTTTTCAATCACTTATTATTTGCTCTGGATACTTGGTCGTGAAAGTTTTAGTATAAAATCTTTTCTAAGTTTACTCATTTGTAAATTGCTAGCAGAGAAGTTTGGGGCACTAATCGGCTTGTGCCTTTGGTTTCTAACATCCATTTGATTATTGCTTGGTAGCAGGTTGTTCCTGCCTGGCTAAGTTGCTTGCCTATCAAGGGTGATTTAATCGAGGCCAAGGTTGTGCATGACCAACTTTGTTCAATGGTTGAAAGGTAGAGTTCTAATGCCGAACACATTGACTTAGACTGTCTGCCAAATATGCTGCCGACTATGTTCATGTGATGATAACCTATTGCATTCGATTTCAGGTCAGATAGAGAACTCATAGGGCCAAACAATCAATATCTTCCCAAAATAGTTGCGGTTTTCGCCGAGGTACAACAATTGTGCTGTCAATGGCTACTTTATGATTACTACCAAGTTTTGGTTCATCTCCCTTTTCACTTCTAATGTGTGCATTTGCGTTATGTAGATTCTATGCGCTGGTAATGATCTGGCTACTGAACAAACTTCCAGTCGAATAATCAATTTGTTGAGGCAACTTCAACAAACTTTGCCGCCTCAGACCCTGGCTTCGACCTGGTCATCCTTGCAGCCTCAGCAGCAGCTTGCACTTCAGTCCATCCTATCAATATCATCCTAGTAACTTTCGATTGTTTTCGTGTTTCATTACCTTTAAAGATGCATGTGTTCATAGTCATTGGGTGTTGCAGTTGTGCCATTTAGGGGAGAGCTGCTGCTATGTCAGGTGAGGTCCAATCTGTTCCTTTTAAGCATTAAAATGTATTTCTTAGACCAACCAGCTGTGTCTGGTTGGTGTGTCTTCTTAGTTACTGCATCCATATTTGATAATGCAACTCGCCTAGTTGGTTGGATGAGAAGCAAAGTTTTGGGGTCGATTTGTGTACATTGAAGTGTCAGAACTCAGAAGGGATTCTTTGTGTTTAAGGAATGAACAGCTCGGAACTCGTTCGTCTTTGGATGATGGGAAGAGGTTCTGTTCCCTGAGCCATGCTTGTCTCAGGAAAATTTCATAGCATTCTTTCGTTTTTCGTTTTTTCAGTTGTACCAGTTTTGATGAGTCATATAAACATTGTCACAGTTTTGATTAATTTGTATATCTGCTGGTTTCTTTCCTTTGCATTTTCACTTGCTTTCTGGTTAAGGAATTAAGAAGAGAATCTAATGATATAACCGCTTGAAATGAAATATTGATTTTATATGGTCTCTGTTTGAAATTGAGTTTGTTTTGTTGATTTTTAATCTTATATGCAACGATAACAATAAAATTTGAGCATATATTAGAGTCATTTCAATCTTTATTAAGCATATGGATGACTAAGATTATGAAGTTGGCCAAACACATCTTTAATCTTAAAATATGGGTTTGTATTCCAATTAATGTTGAAGGGATTTATTATTACTTTCTATTAAATTAGAAAAAATCCTGAGGTAAATGTAACATAGAAATTTAGAAGGGTTTAATTATTATGTCTTGACTCCTAAGCAGTGTTAAAATGATTTTTTTTCCCGATAGGTACAAGCTCACAAAATTCCCAATCTGGGAGATGAGTTTAAGAGTCCAAAACAAGAAAACAAAATCAACAAACACCTCAAGAACATATCAGACATGAACATTCTCAAATAATACAATCATCATCATCATCATACAAATTAAAGAGCGAACCCCCTTCTATTATTCTTCCATTTGTGCAACTGCTATCTCTGTTGTCCTTCATAGTCCATACGATCCCACTCCAATATCTCCTACTCCGTGAAGATGAAGAAAGCAAATTCCAGCAGTAATCCATCCCTTAGCCATAATTCCATTTCTCAAGTTTACACCTTAAAATGCTCCAACGCCAAATTAGCAAAATAAAGAACTCTCTCAACACCATTAACACCTATCACCTAACTAAAATTTATTTTATTAAAATCTCCCCTGAACAGAAACAACACACCAAGCTCATTCTTCAAATTTATTAACTGTTCCCAAAATATAATCTTCAGCTCTCTCAGTTGTGGATTGTAGAGTTCACACAGGGCACACTCAAATTCTGTTTCTCTAATATATCCACCGATCCCCTTTTATGACTCTCTAGCACCCAAAGAATCCTTGCACCAATTAACTAACATCCCACCATCAACATTAACCACATAAACTACTTCCGAGCCTATATCATCGCCGCTGCCCAAACTTTTCTTTGTCAATCTCCTATAAATCGTATTTTTCTTCGTTTCACTAACATCCACCTGATCAATATTATTCTCTCCCCTCACCATGTCAGTTTCCCACTCCCACAATTCCTAACGTTCCGGAAGAAGCACCTCATTTAGATACGAATCTCGTACCTGATTGTAGAATTCCTTTTGCTGGAGCAACATCAACTTCTGCTTTGGAAATCCGCATGCTCCATCTCTGTTCTTTTTTTTTTTTCTACGACTCCTTGTAACGTTTCTTTTGTCCACGTTGTTCGAGCAAATTTTCAATGATAAATCGTCGCTCTCACTCTCAAATATGATACCCCTTCCTCACATAGTTGCTTAGTTTTCGCTTCATCTTCAATGTCGCCTTCGTGAATTTTTTGATCAAAGATTTCAATCGTCATAGATAGTTTGTTCGTTTTTGGTGCCCTATCCGAGTTTGCTACATAACTTGATTTAGCGCCCTGTTCCCTCATTTCTTTGTGAACATGGGCACCTTCTTTGCAAGGCCCATACCCGGGTGGATAGGGGCAAGTATCCAACGATGTAGACAACTCACCCTTCTTTTGCTCATCAAATAATTGGACCAAACCCAAATCTTCCATGGTATTTTCCATATCCACATGAGCCTTAGCTTCTACGAACCTCAGCACACTTTTGACCCTTATTACTCTTCCCGCCCACCTTTTGTCTACTCTTCGTAACTTTGGAATCCTCATTCATGACCAAATTAACATCCACGCTGCATTCACCTCCCGCGTGCTGCTTTGCATTGTTATTAATTTATCATTAATGATTCTCACGTTTCGAGGAAAATCACTAATGTTCCTTTTGTCTTCTGCCAACTTCATCATCGTCTCCTCAACTTCTGAAGGAACTCCTTTCAAGGCCTGCATAGATTCCGACGAGTTATGATCCATCGTATCGTCACTCATATGTTTCTCATCAGGATGAACTTGCTAGCTTACAACTTCTGCTCCAATCTCCTTCGTGTAAACTTCAAACTCCACATTCTCACACTTCACTGTTAGCCACTGTTGAATCAGCTCCCACTTAAATGTGTCCACTAGAACCCTAGCCACACTAAAAGATTCACACCCCTCAGTAAGGTTGTGATGCATGACCAGTTTCTCGTCCAATACCTTCACTATCTTTTCAAATGTATTATTTGACCATGTGTGGATCGGAAGACCCATTAGTTCCACCCACACTCTTCGGGACAAGCTCCATTTGTACCTCGAATACGGTCTCACCTCGTTGAAGATTCCAGCATAAAGCCATTTGAGAGAGCCTTGTCCCTGCTTTGTATCAATTCAAATGATACAATGCACTTTGTTGACCCTAGGTCTCTGCATTCAAGTCTACCAGACAACTTTTCCAGTTCCTTGAATTTTTGCACCAGACTCTCAAATCTAATCATCTGAAAACTTTTGCTACCACACTCCTCTGTAGGAGTTCTTTTAGTTCCGCTAACGGCTCCACGTCCACTTTTGTCCTAATTTCTTTCCTTCATTCACTATTACCTTCATTCTTCTTTAGGTTTGCTTGCGCTATTTCTTCAGTAATTTTATCTTTCACTGCTTCATCGTGTTATTCCATCCTTTTTTGCCTCCCCTAAATTGGTCTATTTTCTCTTCACATGCACCTTTCGAATCTCACCTCCTTGACATGCAAATCCATTCCATATAGTGCCATTCATCTTCTCAATCGCTCGTCTAGCGTCTCTCCACTCTTCAAATCGAACGAATGCGAACGGGGACTTCATTATCATCCTCTGTTTTCTGGATATAAATATGTCGATAACTCTGCAAGTCACAGTAGAGGTCCCTCTTAGTAACATAGGTCGGCAAGTCATCCACAAATAACGTATGCGAATTCATCTCCATCTCCTTCCACCTTTCAACCGTTGGACTTGTCACGGTCCTTTTCAGCCCACATCTTCGATCACGTTGAGTCTGTTACACTGCATTGTTTGTATGTGATATCCTGGCCCTCTGTCCAAGCACAACGTCGCGCCGAGATTGTCCATTATTCAGATAGCTCCTCTCATCTCGCTCATTTTGTGCCCAATGCCCCACCTCTTGATCACCAGATATATACCCCCGCCTCTCACCCCCTTATCCCTTCTGCCAACATAGTTGGCAACCTCACCGTGTCTCACCCTCAACCTCTCAACTCTTCTCACACTGCCATTCCTTCTCTCTCTCTCCCCCTCATAAGTTCAATTATTATTGAGTTAGGACCAATGGTAACCTTGCAGTGTTAAAATGATTAAAAGTAGAAAATTTTAAATATTTTATTTTAATAAATGAATAATGATAAATGCATCAAAAATTTAAATGTCGTATTTCTTTTGTTTGGGTGACTAATTTGTATTTTCTTATTTAGTAACATTAACAAGTCGCAATTTCCATGATAGAAACACCCAAATTAGAAACGACCTGCTTTTGTTTTTTAACATAACAAATATTGCCATTGGAAGTCATAAAGGCAACCTTTACCTCATTGCTGATTGTATGTGTGTTTTATTTATTTATTTATTATTTATTTTTTTGATGGGGGTGGTGTTTCATTTTAAATTTTAATTGTTGAGTAGTAGTTGAAGCATCAAAATCAAGAAAACCGGAATTTTGGATCTTCTCCGAACAAAAAAAAGGGGCAGGGAGGAAATTAGCTTATTTTAATTATCTAGAATAATTATTATATTCAAATTTAATAATTAATGTTTGTAATACGATGAGCCACACTTCTAGAAATAAGATTAATATTTCAATATCGGTAAGACTATATGTACTACTGTACACTTTCGTACATTTTATTTACAACACGAAAAAATATAAACATATTTATGTATTGATGCTTACAATTTTTCGTATTGTAAATGGAGTATACGGAGATGTACAATGATACACATAGATTAAATCTTTCAATATATTACATTATGGTTTTAAACCATAAAGCTCCTCTAAAATTATTAATAACTTTAGATAAAAATAATAATGTTCTAATTATCCTTAAATTAAGATAGTGAAATCCACAAATAATAAAAATTACATATTCAAACGTAATTAAAACATTACTTTATACGTTACAAATTTAACTTTAAAGAATTTTTTAGGTTTCAAAATTACTTAGATAGGAACGAAATCATATTTCTTTTCTTTTTGGTTTTGAAATATTTCTTATACAATCATGCTATTTGAACAAATGAAATGGTCAACCAAGTAAACTTGTAACCACAACACTACTTTCACAAAAAGAGCATGATACACGCGCTATTCCTCCTCCTCCGCCAGTCAGTGTCTTTTTTCTCCTACGCCAGTGCCTTCTTCCTCCTCCCCTGTCGCCATCGTCCTTCTTCTTCTTCTTCTTCTTCTTCTTCTTCTTCTTTAGTGTATTACACCGAAATATAAAGTAATAATGCATCGAAAAAATGAAAAGCACAACCAAACTAAGAAAATCACGTAAAACTAAAAAAATGCACCGAAATATAAAGCAATAATGCACCGAAATAGAAATCAATAATACAACGAAAAAACAAAAAGCACAACCAAACTAAGGAAATCATGTAAAACTTAAAACTGAACCTAAATAGTGCAACTTCTTCCATTGGGCAGACCCAAAGCAAGAAAATGGCAACGATGAAATTGCAAAGCTGAGGAAAAAGGTTGGATCCCTAAAATTGAAGGTCAAGGCAGTTGAATGGAGGGTGAAGGTTGCAATGGTGGTTGGTTTAGTTGGATGGGTTGGCATGCTATGCATTTGGGTGTATGAGTTTGCCAAGATGAGACCATCATATGTGATGCCTCTTAAGTTGGGTGAGAAGTGTTGGCTTGTTGTAGGATTGGGTTTAGGGTTAGGTTTAGGTCAATGCCTTTTTGTTGTTTGTGATGGGAAAGTTAGGCTTTTAGTTAGCAAAATTCCAACATGATTTGGTTAAAATGCCATGTAATTTGTATAGTAATTGCATCTGTGAGCCATTGCCACTAATTTCTTTAATACCTTCGGAATTAGGTCTATCTCCTTTTTGAATGCCTTGCCAAGCCACTTAGCATGCATGATCCCAACTCGTTGGACTTGCTTGCAATTGTGACTCATGTTCATGCTTCGAAGGTGCCAACTACCCTCTCCATTCATCTTCACCGCATAGAGTCTGAAAGGACACTTGTCTTGGCAAATAACAATAACCTGCATCCGACCACAATAGGTAAATTTGATTTCTCTTGCTGTGTACACTACAATTGAAGACACTGTCTCCTTGAATTCATCCCTGTTGGCATACATAGTGCCAAACTCGCCACATGTAATTCTTCATGTTAGCAACGGGTTTGTGCACATGAAACATTTCCACCTCAAATTCACCCCCACTTTTATCATCCTCAGCACTATCATAACCCCCAACGGATGCATACCTTCCATGTCATCATTGTATTCTCCTTTGTCACCATTGAAGTCTTCATTCATAACCCGTTTTCTCTTATCAGCAGAGGCATTATTAGAAGGTCTACCATCAACACCGAATATACTATCATCCAAATCTAACTCATCATCATTATCTATAAAATGAATATCGTTAGCACTATTAGTCACCTCATCAGATGGGACGTACTCCTCATCATCACTATCTTCCTCATCATCAGCATCTATTTTTTCTTGATCTTCATTCTGATGCTCTTGTTCATTCTGCTACTCTTGCTCTTCAGCACCATCAAGACCTTCTTCTTGATTATCATTTTGCTGCACTTCTTCATTATGTTGCTCTTGTTGTTCATCACCTAAAACATCAGCTCCATCTTCATTGCCATTGACACCACCTTCATCATGATCCTGCTGTTCATCAGCCCCGGCCCAACACCCTCTTCTTCTGGAACAACAACCTCTTCATCCCCAACAACACCATCAGCTTCCTCTCCATCAACGTTATCCCTTCTCTGTCATTCCCGCCTACATCCATCCACCTAATCTCAGGAAATCCTTCTTCATCATAACCCTCATAAACCACATACAACTCAACACATCCCCTTGCTATCCCTAAATTCGCCATATTAATTGCATCCCTATCATTAGAAAAATGCATCAACCCAATCTCAAGCTCCTCTACTTCAAGATCCTAGGGCTATGTTAAAGAGTGCAATCTCCCTGTTCGCACAAAATAAAAAAACTAACATTACAAGCAGATCAAACACATGCAACGATACAATGGCCAACACCCTAATATAACTACTCAAAGTGGCAAAACAGTCAAAAGAGAAAGTGGTTAACATTTTCGAACTAATCTCAGTAGCTGACTCTTGCACACGTTCACGATCTTCGCAGCAGCTCATGCCTCACAAAATCAACCTTTCCCTAAACCCTAGCACCCTTGCTACCTCTCTCTGACTTCACCATCACACAATCACAGTAGCTTAGGGCTTCACTTCCATTGCTCTTCTTTGCTCTTTATATTTCTTCATCTCTTCGTTGTTGCAAGTCTGTTTGGGGTTCGCGGGAAGGGAGTTTTGTTAATAAAAGGGGAGGGGCAAAATTGTCCACATTGGCCATTTTAAAACGTTATAGAACCTTTGTGTTTAATTTGGTGACAAAGAAAATGTTGTGATAAAGTTGATTTTATTCACAAATCTTTATGACAAAAAATATACTTATCTCTATTTTTAATTAGATCCTTATAATTTAAAATTAAATTCTTATTAGTTATTATTTTCGTAAAAAAGAAAACAATGATCTTAAAATATTTGCTTTTAGAATGTATTATTTTAATTTTTTTTGGACTTTGGATTAGGTATGACAGGACCAACCCTCCGAGGAGTGTATAATTCATCTTATATCGATCGCAAAAAGAGTTTGGCTGAATTTTTGTCTAATATAAGGAGTTAATTATAAAATTTTAAATTATAAGAATTTAATAAAAAAATTTGATAAGATTATATGAACTAACAGCATGATCAAGTAAAAAAGTTACAATTTTGTTCTAAGTCTTTTATGGAGCTAAAAAGTTATGGGAACAGTTTTAAAAAATTAATTTCTTGTCATTATATTATTTTTTTAAATGTTAAACTTGAATCTTCAAAAGATATTTCCAAGATAACATACATGATCATGGTTGTGTAATTTGTTTAATTTAATAAACTTGTGTCTTTTTCTCCATATCTTCATTATTGTCTGACGTGAGATCCACTATGAAATTTTCATAAAGGCATCCAATAATAAATATATAAAATTATTGAAAAATTCATCATGTATGTCATAATATAAAGGATTGACTGAAGAAACTAATTGTCTTTCTGTATCAATGAAAAAACATGACAAGGACAATGCTATATGAGGGATCATAAACATGAGAAATGTTGAACAAGAATATATAATAAATAAACAAAAAGAGGAAATTAACAAAGGGTTTCGTTAATGATGATTAACAAACGCATCATCACGCATGATATATTGGATATATATCTGTCTTACGTGAATCTTTAATATGTTTATATATAGGGATTAGGTTTGTTAAGTAGATTCCTAAACTAATTAAATTTGTTAAGGTTCTAAATAAAGTAGAAAATTTTTAACTTACTAAATAAAATATATTAAAAAATTGTTTGCCAAAGAAATTTGTTATAAGTGAAAAAGAGTTCAAATATATGTTTTGACGAAGATAAGTTAAGATGATTTTTTAAAGATGTGTATTCGTAAATTTGATTCTCAAAAGATCAAACGCTTTAAATTGATATTTTAATGATACAATTTTGCAACACATTATTATTATATATCTAATTAATAAAAAGACCCATATGATTTATAATTATATTTCTTTAGAACCAAAATGAGATATAGTGTTTAGAAGACTAAAATAATATATCTAAGATTATATTAGCTATTAACTTTTTGTTAGTTGTAATTTTTGTTGGGTATAAGAATATGTCTAATTTAGTAAAAATTTTTTTTGAAAGGCTGATATTTAGTAAATTAGACTATGTCAAATTGATCTTAAGCTATATATATTATTATTATTATTATGTGTAGGCACATAGGTTAGATGGTAATTGACTTAGATGTATGTTAGTGGCAAGCATGGCATTAGTCTGTTAGTTTATGGGAGCTTGTGAAGGGTCACTATGGAGCCTCCAAGTGGCAGCCATTCATGTCTTCATGAAAAGCTTTCAACTATTTAATTTGACTTACCTAAATTAAAAGTGTGTGCTGAGGACAAGGACATGGCTACCCTCAACTCTATATCTATTTGCCTATCCTTTTTGTTTTTCTTGTTATTTCATTGTTGGTTGTGTCATGATAGTGGTGGTGGTGATTCCATGTTCCTTGGCGTGGTCTTAGGATCATATGCCAATTTGGACATTGACTAAATTTTATTATTTTATGATCTTCATATCTATTTGTAGGTTTCTAGATACAGGGTTGTTACTAATTCCAATAGTTTCTCTTTCATTATTACCCCGCAAAAGAATTGTAGATTCTTTCTCATAAATTCTCTACTTGTGACACTATTTCAGAGACATTGTATTAACTGCTCTGTATCCTTAGGTCATTGTTAATTTGTTATTATCAATTGAAGACACTAATTAGGTTGTTTCAAAATAAAAAATATATTAAAAAAATATATGTTAGCTAATACTCATAATCCTATTAATATATATGAAATTACACTTGAATCTTAATCTAGTCTCAAAAATTTTAATTTATTTAATTTGTCATAAAACTATTAACAACATGTTAAAATAGATCGAAAATTGTCACGCTAAACTTTTTAACAGCTATTTGACATGTTAGTTGAAAATTTTATTTGGATTTACTTTCTAAGAGTCTTCAAAACCCTTAAGTAAAATTAAGGTAAAAGAGTTTTAATTATCGGATTAGATAGTCATTAGGAAGTCTAACGTGACAGTACATTTCAACACGTCGTTAGTCATTCTATGACGAAAATGAGGTCACAAATAATGTGAGTAGTCAATGCTAAGTTGAGAAACAAAATTGAATAAATTAAAATTTTAGAGATCATATTAAAATATATTTGGTGTAAATTTGGAATCGATCGAGTATTAACTCAATTATATTTCTAACAATATTAATATGAATTTAATTTTAATATATTAAAGCATAAAACGTTTACATAGTTATTTAATCAAATTATTTTCTTTGGACGACCATTCACACAAAGCTAATTATATAATTTTGCTGATTAGATGCATGCAAAAAATTGCCAGTGGCGCATCAAAATTAATCCAATTAATATTCATTTTAAAAGAATACATGGATTGATTCTCCTTTCTATGTATACAAGCCAAAAATTGACTCTTTCAGTGTAATGCTATGCCCACAAAAGACAACTATAGAGCGTCATTAATTCTTCAACTTTGAATGTTAACTTGTCTGCATCACAAAACCCTTAAACTAATATTCTTTCAACAAATTAACAATTACCAAATTTTCAATAACAATATCCATGTAATACACTATTCCCACTTGCTAAAAAAAAAAAACCTTAGCTACTTTTTTCATACATATATATATAAATCCTAAAATGCTTGCCAACAACAACACAAACACATGATTAAGGAACACTCACAACCTTAAACCATATATCTCACCAAATTAACTTCCCAATGGAAATTCATTTCCAGCAACCAAATCTTCAACACAATAATAGTAACAATGGTAGTAGTAAGAATAAAATTGGGATCAACAAAGGAAACAAATTCAAAGGAAGAAGCAAAAACAGCAACAATACAAACAAATTCGTTGGAGTGAGGCAGAGGCCTTCCGGGAGATGGGTAGCCGAGATCAAGGACACCACACAAAAGATAAGGATGTGGCTTGGGACATTTGAGACGGCCGAGGAGGCGGCCAGAGCCTACGACGAGGCTGCCTGCCTCCTCCGCGGATCCAATACTCGAACCAACTTCATCACTCAAGTCTCCGCTGATTCTCCCCTCGCCTCACGAATCCGGAACCTTCTTAACGACAAAAAAGCCATGAAACAACAAGAAAACGGTGTTTCTTGCGCCTCAAGAAACCTCAGCACTAGTAGTAGTAGCATCAGTTCAAAATCAAATGCTACTACTCCAACAAAAATGGAAGAAATTGAGGACTCTATTCCAAAAAAAATTCAAGTTCTTCGTGATGATTATGTTTATAAACCCGATTTGAGCAACTGCGATTTATTAAATCCGCAGTGTAATAGTTTTTGGTGGGGTGGTCTAGGGCCGATCTTTGACCGGCTTCCGTTTGCTCAGTTATTGGATGCACCGAAGGTCGAGGATGGCGGGCTTGCCGGCGGCCCAACTGAAATGGAGCTTCTAGAATTTGAAAGAATGAAAGTTGAGAGACAAATTTCAGCTTCACTTTATGCAATTAATGGAGTTCAGGAGTACATGGAAACTGTTCAAGAATCTAATGAAGCTCTTTGGGATCTTCCACCTTTGTGCTCATTATTCTGCTAATGATTCTGCATATATATATTTATTACTTCCCATTATCATTATTAGAATCCTTTTCTTTTTTCTTGATTATAAACTCGAGGGAAGAGTGGAGGGTCTCTATTGTTGATTGGAATATCAAGAACCAGAAGGTTTAGTGTTGGTTTCTGAAAAATATTTTTCTGTTCGGTAATACTAGATATACCATTATACATACCTGTATCATTTAGCAACATGAAAAAATGTAAACATACTGTACTAATATTTACATTTTTCTATATTGCTAAATGGTACAGGTATATACAATGGTACACGCAGATTTATTATTATTTTTTTTCTGTTTATTTGTTTCTTGGTTTTGAATCTAATTACAAAAATGCTCTTGTTTTTCTTTTTTCTTTTTATTAGTTTTATGATTTATAAATAAAAAATACACATATCTTTATTTTATTTTTTTTATAAATTCTTAAAAATACGGAATTGTACAAAAAAATCAAACATAAATACCAAAATAATATTTATTGTATGCATCGTATCCATTTCTATTAAGCTGAGTATTATAGAATTTGATTATAATTATACATTTATTTGATTATGATTGCATTTTTAGTTTGATTATTTTATTTATAAAATTAAATTACTTTAATGAAAATCTCATTTCGTAGTCACAAAAAAAATCTCTTTTTGTAGAGTACAGTTACTGAAATCAAATCAAATAGCTAAATTTTGAGATGTATAGTTGTAGTTTTCTGACAGCTTTCTAAATGTTAGCAAGAAGCTGATCTATCCATGAATTGAATTAACCCATTTTTCTCTTTAAAAAAAATTGAAAATCATGCTAAATATCAAATTTGAATTTCAAATTAATCTAAGATATAGATAACAGCACTTTCATTTTCAATCGTGATGATGTAGAAAGTCTAATAATAATAAGCATTTATGTGATTTTTTCTGCACCGAAAGATCATTGTGCAAAGATTATTGAAGTCTCTTTCCCTTTCAATCTCTACTTTTTGTTGGGTGGAATAATTCAACGTGACAATCTAGACTTTTTGGCAAATTATTATGCAAATTGATGGAATCTTGGACTTTATGGCCTAAATAAAATTAAACAGATAATTACATGCATACCCTTGAAACCTTATTCCTTATTTCCTTCATACAAGAAAGAGCCAAGCACTGTAGTCTTTATTAATATAGTAGGTAATGTAAAAAGATACTCCATATTTGTATCAGATTTTGGTCCAAAGCTTTTCCATAATTCTTGCCTTTTGGTCATATGCATCGGTCATGATTACAAAAAATAAAAAAATAATAGCTACTTGATGTTATTATATTTCATGTACCAAAAGCTTAGCAAGTGAACAACAATTCACATGAAAGAATCACAAATGATTGATTCCGGAGCTTTGATTTTCCTTTTCGGAGGTTATGTGATGATAAAACAAAACTAATATATAGTTATTATTAGGACATACAATGATATATACTTGTGTCAATTTAAGTAAAATTAAGTTATTTAATATATATTTCGTTAGAGAAAATCTTGGGAGTATATATCCATCCAGCCCCCTTCTAACTTTCTCTGCCCCACCACCCCCTATGAGTGGTCGAAGTGGGGGTGGGCGGTGGTTGGAGGTGGATGATTTGCTGTGTGATGAAGGAGGAACTAAAAATTGTGTTTTTTTATAGAGAAGATAAAATAATATTATCAATAATAATATGAATCACACTTTTTTATTTTTTTCTAAATGAAAAAAATTAAATTTATGAGTTATGAAAAATAGAAAATTTCAAGATGTGGCTTGTGTAAAATTATTGATTAATTACAAAAGGAATTCAACTATAATTAATGGGTTGGGTTAGTAAAATTAGAGTAAGATGAATAGTTAAAATTAACTACCCATAGTCATCTCTTTTTAATAAATAAGAATCTGACACATTATTGAATAAGTTACCCTCTACTTTAAAGCTGAGGGGATTGAATAGCATTGCACCAATTATCAAGAAAAATGCATATATATTATACCAATCGTAAGATTATCTAACAAAATATCTTTGTTTTGAAAGATAAAAGTTACTAGCCTAGCTAGTAATGAAACATGCATGTCCATATTATGCCATAGAAGTATATTATTATATATATAAAAGTTGATGAATGTGTTCATCTAGGTTTCAACAAAGAGATAGATACTTCATTTATTGAAGAAGAAGAAGTATCCCTTATTCCATCATCATGAATCAAGAAACCAGGCTCCTTTGGTTGTGGCAATGTGTTGTCATTGTTCAACATCTTAACCACCGTTGCAATTGTTGGTCTATCATCTGGATGACGTTGCAAACATAAAAGACCAATATGAATGCAACGATAAATTTCTCTTCGATTATTACTTAATGATGAATCCTCCCTTAAACAGTCATCAATCAATTCATTTAAGTTGCCTTCATTCCACAACCTCCATGCCTATAACAAACAATATAATTCAAACACATGTTATACATAAAAAACTAACCGCCAAATCAATTACTTATATAAAATATATATTAAAAATATTTAGTAAATACATATTATACACTATAAGATTTTTGTCGGTTCCCGACGGTTGTTTAGCGGCAGTTTCCATACACTATAACATTTTTGTCGGTTCCCGACGGTTGTTTAGTGACCTGAAACTGCCGCTAATCGCGGTTTTACGGCGGTTCATGCGGCGGTTTTCAAGAATGGTCGGCAAATAATTGTGTTTAGCGGCGGTTTGCCGCTAAACAAGGACGTTGGTTATAGCTTGTTTGGGGTGTTTAGCGACGGTTTTTCTGTAACTGCCGCTAAATAGATGTTTTCATGGGGTTTACCCTAAACAAACACGTACTATCAGAATTTGCTAAGGTATACCACCGCTAAACATGTTCTTTATAGCTATTATTTTCTAATCACTTTATTTATTTACACATTAATAATATATTTTCTATTAGCATGATTAGTTATTTTAAAACACTTTACGAATTAATTTTTTATTTATAAAAGCCAATAAAAATAAGTTTTTACTATAGCGACAGTTATTCCGACGGTTTTTAACGGTTTAGCGGCACCCGTATAGGCGGCGGTTTTGCAAATCGCCGGTAACGGTTTAGCGGCGATTTTAAACCGCCGCTAAATATTGAAAATGTTGTAGTGGTAGAAACTTTTTTTTATACACATACTATATTTGTTATAACAAAAATAAGAAGGCTAATTAATTAGTTGACTTACATGTCCCATGAGATTATAACTATTGCTTGAATAGGTAAGTCCTTTGTTTTTCTTTCCACTTATAATCTCTAGCAGTAGTATACCAAAGCTAAATACATCCGATTTTGTGGAGAATAACCCGTCGATAGCATATTCTGGAGCCATGTAACCACTGCAAAAAATAACATATGGTTAATTGAATTTTATTTGCATCCATTGCATTATAGAACAATTCGTATAATAAAAAAATATACTATGTTCCAACAATTCTATTTGTATTTCCTTCGTCTTGATCTCCCCCACGCAATCTTGCCATGCCAAAGTCTGAGATTTTTGCATTCATATCACAGTCTAATAAAATATTGCTCGTTTTAAGATCTCTGTGTATGATTCTTAATCTCGAATCTTGATGAAGATAAAGAAGCCCTCGAGCAATTGCGCAAATGATGTCAAAGCGCTTAGACCAATCCAAAAGTTTGCTTTGAGTTGAATCTGTTATGATTGTCCATTTAGTTAGTTGTTTGGTGAAACATAATAAAAATGATGATTGTGAGTAGGCCTAATAATTCATCTTCTTAGTTATTTTTCTAAACTTATGAAAGCATAGAAAAAAAAAATCAAAATTAGGAGAATGAGTAGGAATATGCCAAATCATTTTTCATATAATAAAGAAGTTTAGGTTTTGCAAAGAAACATGCATATATCACTAACCGAAAAGGAACAAGTCAAGGCTTTTGTGAGACATGTATTCATAAATTAGCATTTTCTCATCTTCTTGAATGCAACATCCAAGAACCCTCACAAGATTCCGATGTTGAAGTTTAGCACACAATATTACTTCATTCTTAAATTCATTCATTCCTTGTGCAGAACTTCCTGAAAGTCGTTTCACTGCAATTTCTTGTCCAGTTTCAAGTGTACCCTGTATTTCATAGTAGCCAATTTTTAATTTAGTTAACATTAGCAAAT
>JASCZI010120894.1:0-13278 GCA_036250425.1 Stylosanthes scabra | reverse complement strand
TAAACATTAAAGTGTTGGTGATAAAACAAGCTGGGTTGGGGGCTGCTTTAGCATAACCTTGGAAGTGATGTGGTAAAAGGTGTTGGTGATGATGTGGTACAGTGGTTGTTGGGGTTGGAGTTGGGAGAAGCTACAATGTGGTGAGGAATGCGAGAGTGAGGGTGATAATGATGGTGGAGGTGATGACGGTGGTTAGAGTTGAAGTTAGGAGACGCTGCAATGTGGTGAGGAGTGAGGGTGATGGTGGAGGTGATGATAGTGGTTGGGGTTGGAGTTGGGAGAAGTGCAATATGGTGAGGGGTGGGAGATTGAGGGTGAGGGTGATAGTGGAGGTGACGACAATGGTGATTGTTGAGATAGATGAGAAGAGAGGGAGACAGAGTAGTGTGATGATGGTAGTGTCAGTCAAAAGAAAATAAAGGGCAAAATTGGTAAGTAAATTATTGATCCTATGTTGACGGTTAAAACTTTAACGTTAAGGATATAATTGAAACTTATCGTAAATATTAGGGATAAAATTGATACAAATTAAACGTTAGATGTATTTTTGAAACTTTTTTAAAAGGGACAAAAAATATATTTTACCCTTTTAAAAACAAAATATTAGAACAGAACATTCAATTTAAATTTTTTGCTGATATTAACAAAATTTTTATTTGTTACCTAACATTTTTATTTAAAAATTGACAAATAAGATCAAGTTGTAAATGGTTTCATTCTATGTAAAGACTTTTTTGCGCTAATGTTATATGTATAACTGATTTTGGTTACCTGAATGAGCCATTCTGACATACAAATCCTGTCCTCCGTCATAGACTCTCAAATCAAGAAGATCACCAAACCAAATAACACAGCCACTGCCATCACTCGCATTCAACGTTGTATAAGCCGTACAAGAACAATCCCCCATGCACTTGGCTTCACAATCCTCAAGCTTCATACTTCCATCAACCCAAGAATGCATAGTATCCGGCAATTTCAACCCAGAAATCTTGCGAAATCCATCTTTATCTTTAACCTTACAACTCCACGGATCACTCCTCACACAACCCTGTGAATAATCGATTGTATCCCAAGCCTGTGGTGATTTGGGAGTGAAGCCTTGCAAGCACTCACAGTTGGGTGATCGATTCGAAATGCAATAGCCATATGGGCCACAAGTGTTATAAACATCGCAGAGATCTCCGGGAAAAGATAGGAAGGGCTTCCATGTGTTGTCTTGTGAGACCCATACGATTCGTTGTCGAAGGTTTCGGGTTTGGTTTAAAACGGTGATTGTGATCGTCATGGAACTGCCTTGTGTGAGGGTGTAGGTGTAGTAGACTTCATTGGTGGTGTTGATCATGTTTTGAAGAATAAGTTGAGTGCCCCTCCATAAGGGTGCTCCACTTAATGCAAGGCCAGCCCATGGTCCATTCCTATTGTACTTCACTGACCCTTTCCAAAGCACCTGAATTGTTGTAATAGTAAGTTTTATGGTACATATACAGATTTTATAGATATTTTTTTTAGTCACACACTAAATAACACATGTATATAATGATGTAAGATAGAGATGTAGCACAACAATAGCTATAAAAAATAGAATATATTCTCACTCTATATAATTTTGATATGTACCAAAGTGTGCGTCTATATATATATATATATAATGAAATTGAACAATATGATTTATGGGTGTGGATGAGTAAGAGTGTGTACATTTAGTTAAAAAAAATGTTACATGCACTAAAATATTATTCATCATATATCATACATGTATAAGTCATTTTATTAACCAAATTAGACAATAAAGTATATGCATATAGTTGTATAGAGAAACATTCATAATGATTAGAATTTTTAACAGAGCTACTACAAAAATCTATCGGCTTACTGTCGAAATTTTCGTCGAATTTGTGTCAGATGTAAAAATTTGCGATAGAAAGCCATTTCCATTATTGGATTTTTGTAATTTGAAGATAAGTACTGTCGGATTAATCTGATGGAAACCATGCATGAGAATGTTGAATGGGTTTACTGGTTTTCGTCGATGCTAACGTTTTTCGTCGAATTTGGCCACTGAAAAATCCAACAATAACTATCAAAACTTAAAAAAATAAAAAATAGTTTTGTCGAATTATCCATCGTAAAACCCGACAAAATTTACATAGATAGAAACTTTTCAATTCTAATTTATTCCCTTTTATAACTTGATAATCAACTCAATCTTCAATTACAATCAAAATCCAAACACAAATAAAGAAAATAAAAAGTAGTTTTATTAAAGTAATGTTTCGCTCAACCTTTACTACAGAAAATGTCGACTGAGCTTGCACCACAATCTCGTACTCGGAGAGCGGGTTGCGACTCCTTTAAAATAGAAAATATGAGTTCAACCCCAATTTTGGACTAAAATGGTGTTCAAATGCTTGGTACAGAAAATGTAAATGCTTTATTGATAGCAAAGAAATAATTACAAGTCTGACAAAACGAACTTCGACTCGACAGAACTTAAGAAAGAAACTTCGACGGAAACAGAAATTGACTGACAATAACTGTACTTCGACTCGACAGGACTTGTGAAAGACACTTTGACTGAAACAAAAACTGAAGGAAAACTTGATGAAAATGAAGATTAAAATCAAAGAAAAACAAAGAAATGAAAATGAATTGAACTGAAAGAAATTACAGAAAGGGAAACAACTGAAAATGAAATGATGATGAAATAAATTTGACAAGAACATAAATGACAGAAAGGAAAAAAATGAACACTTCCTAACTCACATGCTGCACTTGTACTCAATTGGCTTCCGTTGGCGTTTGAGGAGATTGAGGATTTTTGGAGAGTTTTGTGGTAGTGAGGTAGAAGGAAAGTGCTGCCTTCAAGTGTATAGACTTCTTCTGTTTATAGGCAAACATTTCAGTTCAATTTGGGCTTTTGAGCTTGCTTGGGATTTACTCCTAATCCTTGGCCTTCAAGTAAGCAAACCCATGTTCTACTTGAGAGTTACTCTTAATACTTGGTCTTCAAGTAATCTAACTCACGTTCTGCTTGGTGACAAATTAATACTCCCTACAAATGTGCAATTGCTTCTTCTGGATAAGATCAAATAATTAAGCACGTGCTGATGTATTCTCGACTTCGACCATCGATGCATGTTCGACTTCGACTGCAGTTCTCAACTTCGAATGCTGTTGCATGTTCGACTTCAACTGCTGATACATGTTCGACTTCGACTGTTGATGTATAATCTCGAGTTCAACTGCAGATATATCAATGGTCAAAAAACATGTTTTTCTTATCTTAGGAGTGCATTTTCAGACTGTCTAACCATATCTCGACTCTTCATTTATTTTGAGTCGAAAATCTCATTTATTGGTTGAAAAATCAAATTTCGCCCCAACAAAATGCCCCTTGAAACCTTGCATTTTGACTTAGTGGAAAAATGTAAGGTTTCAAACTTCTGCCTAATTTTCCTAGGCATAATAAGGAGTATAGAAATCTATGTAAGTGGTCGAGATCACGTGTACAATCCAGTGCACAATTCCTTATGCATTCTTTTCCTCTCAACCATGTGGGCTGAGAGTTGAGCCTAATGGCTCGTCAAATCCATCAAGTGAATTTGTTGTTGGCCAATCTTTCCTTAGCCTTTGGAGTCGGAATTGAATACTTTAATTCTGTTAAAAAAGAAGTTTCGACACTTGACTCTTTTTTACTCAAACAATCAATGAGGGTATATTTTCATTCAGAAACTCATTCTCTTCACCCAACTCGTATTCCTCTTTTTCTTTATTAAGTTGCTCAATTTGTTGCACCTTATCTGCCAATTGTGCTAAGTCGAGAAATTGTTGATTGACTAGGCTCTTTCGAATACTGGAATCAAGACCATTGATTGCCATTTTGATTACCTCAGCCTCAGGAATAGAAGTGAAACATTTATTTCTCATATTCTTGAATCTGGTGAGATAATCGTCAATCGACTCTGCATTATTCCTTTTTATTGTGAATAAATTAGACAAGGTAACCTTTGACTCACCTCTGAAGAATTGATCATGAAAACACTATTCTAATGGGACCAAAGTATGGATCGAATTTGGTTGTAAGTTTGAAAACTAAGTGAAAGCATTCTTTATTAGGGAGGAAGGAAAATATCTCATCTTGAGATATTCATTATTTGTCAATTCCCTTATTTCCACTGTATACCGAGCTATATGCTCAACCGTCGACTCACCACTTTTCCTAGAAAATTTAGTCTTGGAGCTTTTATCCCTCTTGGGAGTTCAGCATGCAAAACATAGTCAGGAAATTGTGATATGAAATAAGGTTCATAATAATCCCAATATTTAAACCAGCTCGATTGAGTATCTGCTCGACTGTTTGGGTAATATTTCGACCATAAGGTTGGACATAATTATTTACTCCAACACCATGGGAAACCCTATTTGGATAATCTCATCTTTGCACAATCATAGGAGGAGGATATGTTGCAGGTACTCCGCCAAAGTTTCCAACTAATGGGTTGCAGGGTCGATTGATTGCCCAAGCCAACTTATTGACTTGTCGAGCCACTTGTTCGATCTTGGCAGTGTTATTTTCAATTATGGGATTTAAGAGAGTAGTTATCTGCTCAATCAACATGTTCCCAACATCACGATGACTTTCCTCCATTTGCTATCTTAATAAAGGAAAATATTCAACTGTATTGTTTGGAGGTGTCATCTTAGTTGAGATTTGAATTGACATCTCTAGGAAGATCGAGTCGCTTCCTGCCCCAGTCATAACACCATGAGGTGTCGACACTCTTGCTTGTGTCGGAAGAATACTTGTCATGGGTCGACTCGACTCCATACCTGTCCCAGTTGAAACACCATGAGGTGTCGACATCGTTGCTTGTGTCGGAAAAACACTTGTCATGGGTCGACTCGACTCCATACCTGCCCCAGTCGAAACACCATGAGGTGTCGACATCGTTGCTTGTGTCGGCAGAACACTTGTCATGGGTCAACTTGACGGGATAATTTCCATATAAGGGTGGTTATTCATCAAATGTTTGTAAGAAACATAGTCAGAATTTGGATTAAAACCTCCAGTTACATACATGGGAAGATATTCCGATTGAAGATATCTCGATTGTGGAAAGTTTGACTGAGAAAAGTTCGACTGTGGATATCTCGACTGTAGAAATTCGGACTGAGGAAAGTTCGACTGTGGATATCTCGACTATAGAAATTCCGACTAAGGATAGCCATACTGGGGAAATTATGACTGTGTATATCTCGACTGAAGGTATCTCGACTGTGGATACTTCGACTGTGGAATATGGGTATGTGCATGAATAGGATTATTACACATATTTGAGTACCCTGTGGGTAATCCATACATTCCCCAACAATGGGGAGTCTTAGTCGAGGTTGAACTAGTCAAACCTTGAGGGGTGACTCATATGCCACTCTCGACTCCTTCGGCATTAGGCCAAAACTTGGCCAAAAGGAGTTCCCTCTGAGTCATTCGACTCTTCTTCAGTCGAAGATGATGATATATCATCTACCATGTTTATTTCTTTGCCCCTTTGCAATCGCATGCAAAGTCAAGAACACCAGATTAGCACTTGGGGTCCCACTGGGCGCGCCAATTTATTTCGCTCAACTTTTTCGACAGAAAATGTTGACCGAGCTTGCACCACAATCTCGTAGTCGGGGAGCGGGTTGCGACTCCTCTAAAATAGGAAATATGAGTTCGACCCCAATTTTGGACTAAAACGGTGTTCGAGTGCTTGGTGCAGAAAATGCAAATGCTTTATTGATAGCAAAGAAATAATTATAAGTCTGACAAAACAAACTTTGACTCGACAGGACTTAAGAAAGAAACTTCGACGGAAACAAAAATTGACTGACAATAACTGTACTTCGACTCGCAGGACTTGTGAAAGACATTTCGATTAAAACAAAAACTGAATGAAAACTTGAATAAAATGAAGATTAAAATCAAAGAAAAACAAAGAAATAAAAACGAATTGAATTGAAAGAAATTACAGAAAGGGAAACAACTGAAAGGGAAATGACGATGAAATAAATTTGACAAGAACATAAATGACAAAAAGGAAAAAAAATGAACACTCCCTGACTCACATGCTGCACTTGTACACCATTGGCTTCCGTTGGCGTCTGAGGAGACTAAGGATTTCTGGAGAGTTTTGTGGTAGTGAGGTAGAAGGAAAGTGCTGCCTTCAAGTGTATAGACTTCTTCTGTTTATAGGCAAACATTTCAGTTCAATTTGGGCTTTTGAGCTTGCTTGGGATTTACTCCTAATCCTTGGCCTTCAAGTAAGCAAACCCATGTTCTGCTTGGGAGTTACTCTTAATACTTGGTCTTCAAGTAAGCTAACCCACGTTCTGCTTGGAGACAAGGTAATACTCCATACAAATGCAATTGCTTCTTCTAGATAAGATCAATTAATTAAGCACGCACGTGCTGATGTATTCTCGACTTCAACTGCAGTTCTCAACTTCGACTACTGATGCATGTTCGACTTTGACTGCAGTTCTCAACTTCGACTGCAGCTATATCAATGGTCAAAAAACATGTTTTTCTTATCTTAGGAGTCTATTTTCAGACTATCTGACCATATCTCGACTCCTCATTTATTTTGAGTCGAAAATCTCCTTTATTAGTCAAAAAATCAAATTTTGCACCAACAAGTAAAAACAATAGAGTCTAGTTATTTGCTTAAAACAAATGAACATGTGGATAAAGAGAGCAGTGCTCCTAATTGAATGAAAATGTCCAAACTAGCCTATGCATCATGATAATCATCATCATTGTCTGTCGATGGACGACCTTGCTACTGTGGTGGAGGACGAGGAAGCAATGGAGGTGGTGCTAGAGCTATCAATGACGAACCTCCGCTTGTACTGCTGGCTCCCAAGCATAGTGGGTTGTAGTAGGCTTCCATCTACTGCTGCATAATCTCTATACACTGTAGCTCTTGCTCTAGATGACACTTCAGAGCATTGTTTTTTGCATCTCTCTCGTAACATCCTGCTCAGCCATGGTAGTCATGAGGGTATGAACTTGCTCCCACTGTTGTTGTAGCTCCTAGCCCTAATCTTGGAGGATTTGCATCATCCTGTGGCAATGAATCTGCTAGCGTCATAAACTCGATTCGATGATGGCTAGTGGTGGTTGAGGAATGAAAGAGGGAAGGGGAGTTTCTGGGGCTTGGTGAGAGAGAGAAGAGGATGAAGAAATAATGGGTAACAATCCCGAGCTAGGAGTTATTTAATTTTTTCGTCGGAATTTTCAACGGAAAGCTGCAACTCACTTATCAAAATGATGCATTTACTGCGTAGGTGTCTTCGTGGTTATTCGACAAAAAATTAGATGAAAAATCTTGACGACAACATTTAGCATTGAATTTTGCATCGAATCATGAAATCCAATGGAAATCTTCCTCCATCAAATCCGATAATGACCGTCAGAGTAATTGAACGGAAAATCCAACGACTTTCTGATAAATTCTTTTAATGAGTATGTATTAATTAATATTAGTAACAAAAATGTTTGTTTGTCTTTAAAAAGCATTTTTTATCATAAAAAAATATGTATTTACTGTTAATGAGTTTCTTTATTTGATTACTTTGAAAATTTGTGCGTTTATCTTTATAATGAAAATATGTGTCTATTGTCATAAAATTTTCTGTATTTAGGTAAGAATATATGTATTTAACATAAAGAATTTATGTGTATATATAGTACAAAATTTGTTCTCTACAGGAGTAATTAATGTAAAAAATATATATATATACTTCCAAATTTTGTTAAAGAATTATATTTATATATAAAATTGACTCTCTGAACTGTTAGTTGTTTTTATATATTTAATTAAATTATTTAGTATAATATGAATTTATTTTCACGCACTTACATATTTATATATGTATTTCAGGGTTAATGATTAAATTAGTCTTTAAAATATGGATCAATATTCAAATTCGTCATTGAAAAATTTTATTAATTAAATTAGCTCCTAAAAAATTAAAAATTAATTATTTTCATTTTTCTGTCATTATTAACAAATTTTATTAATAATTGATCTATGTTAAGTAACATATCAACACCCTAAAAATAATATTATGTTGATTTATAAAAGTTATTTGGACATAAATAATATTATTTTATGTGATTTCTGTAAAATAAAAGTTGAAAAATTATTTTTACTATTCATGTAAAAGTGTTGTTTTTTGCAAAAACAAATATATGCGAGCTTAATAAAAATAAATAAATAAAAGTAATTGTGCATAAGAAGAAAGTACCAATTCAGGGTCACTGGTAAGCATCATGGCCCAAGAAAGATACCCAGTTGATGGATCATCCCAGTTCTTCCAGGCAGTTAGCTTCCTATCCAAGCCACTTCTCAAATCATATCCAAGCTTCATTCCTGGAAGCAGCGTATCACATGGATAATCAAAACTCTGCCATAACAACCCCTCTTCCTCATCATCTTCTTTGTTATCTTCTCTTAGCACTAAATTTCCGCTGTCTAAGAGCCGCGCAACCGCGGTCTTCGCCGTCGCCGTCGAGTTTGCCGACCAAACAAGCGTTTGATTCTTCGTTGAAAGCACAAGATTTCCGCCTTCGCTTATGTGAAGCACGCCGGAGTTGTCTTTGATTGGATCGTCGCGGTTTGCGACCCAAACAACTCTCTTAACGGAGATGTTCTTGTACCATATTCCTATGTAACGGTTTGTGGAACTACCTGGGTTGAAGAAACCCAGCTCAAAGATTCCACCCTTGGAAGTTATTGTGCTACCATCATCGTGAAGTGGTTCAGATTGTGTTATGGTATCGTTTGTAGAAGAAACTTGATGCAAGAACAAGAGTAACAGGGTGGGGATGGTGAAAAGAAGGAAGGTTAGAATTGTCATTCTAGTTTACTTGCTTGTTTTCTTCTTCTCACAATTACAATAGCATATTGTTTTATGACTTTAAAGTAGGACTACGGATGTTTGGAGTAGACTTGTTTAATATATTTAATCTTGACTTTGACTTTTATCAGTGCCTCCTCTATCTAATGCATTTAATATTTTATTAAATTAAATTAAATGTATTTCGATAAAATTATAGAATAATGATCTAACAACGTAGGATAATTTTACAAAATTATTATATTAAAATTAAACACTTTATATAATTTATTTAATAACTATAAATTTGATTATTAATTAAGTATATATTAACGTATGAAATAAATACTATACAAAATACTGTTATTCTAGATGGAAATATCCAAAAAATATATATATATATATCTCATGATGTAGACCGAAAAATAGATTACGTCCTATCCACGCTCGTTTATAATTTTTTTTTTCATTTTGACTTCTAATCTAAGCTTAATTCCCTGAAGAGAACGGCATCCAAAGTAAAAGGAACTCACTACTGTTTTTCATTATGGGCTGCCAGATATTATCCCTTAGGATTTATTTGTTGGAGTTAATCTGTAGTTGGAAATTTAGTATATACAATTCTTTTCATTGAAAGACTCGTTTACAGTCGTCAAGTGCATGATCTAGATTGAATTCGAATTACTTGGGATCATTGTTCTGAAAATCGGTTCGGACCGGTTCAACCGTCGACCGATTTTCTTCTTCACTATCATATGAGAATTCTAATAATATCATATATTTCAAAAAAATTAATGGAAAATATAGTTATTATAATAATATATTTATTATCAATGATTACAAATGGTAATGAAATATTGGCGGATATATCCAAGGTCTTCCTCACCATCAGGAAATATAACATCAAGCTAAATCTCGTAAAATGTGCATTTTCTGTAGGTGCTGGGAAATTCCTTGGTTTTATGTCGTCACAAAAGGGAATTGAGGCAAATCCGGATAAGTATCGAGCGATTATTGACATATCAAGTCTGACCTGAGTCAAAGATGATGTCCAGAATTTAAATGGAAGATTGACAGCATTGAGTAGGTTCCTAGTTAATTCTGCTCTAAAATTCCTACCTCTTTTTTCTCTGCTGAAAAAAGGAGACACCTTTCTATGGACAAATGAGTGTGAGCAAGCTTTTCAACCATGTAAACATTACTTGGTACAACCCCTCATCCTAAGGAATCCCAAGACAGGTGAAGAGTTAGTCATCTACCTTTCAGTGTCCGAAAGAACATTAGCAGGAGCCCTAATCCAAGAAGAAGGGAAGGACCAGAACCCAATTTATTTCACAAGCAAGGTCCTGCAAGGAGCTGAGTTAAGATACCAAAAGATGGAAAAGTTTGTATATTCGCTAGTTGCGGCATCGAGAAGGCTCAGGACTTATTTCCAATCACACACTATCAAAGTTAGAACCAATCAACCAATAAAAAGCATTCTCCAACACGTGGACGTTGCTGGCAGAATACTACAATGGGCAATTAAATTGTCCGAGTTCGACTTGCAATACAAAACTCAAAAAAGCATCAAATCACATTACCTAGCCGACTTTGTAGCAGAATATTCAGGAAGTAAGTTGGAAGTCTAAAAAGATTGGATGATCTACGTGGATGGCTCCTCCAATAAAAGCGGAAGTGGCGCGAGAGTAACTATAGAAGATTTGGAATGTACTCAGGTTGAGTTGTCACTCAAGTTTGATTTCAAGGTATCTAACAACCAGGCCGAGTACGAGGCCGTGCTAGCAAGCCTCAGGTTAGCTAAAGATGTTGAGGCAAAGAAGTCTGAATCCTTTTCGATTCACAGAACATTACTTCCCAAGTTAATGAGGAATACCAGGCCAAGGATCCAATAATGAAGCAATACCTGGACAAAACCTTATCCATGCTATACGACTTTGATGAGGCCAAGATTGAACACATACCCCGAGAGGATAACATCAGAGCATATGCATTATCCAAGCTAGCAAGCACAAAGCCAGGAGGTAACAATAAGAGCTTATTACAAGAAATGTTGCACGAACCTTCTGTGGAAAGCCTAAAAAAATCAGAAGTCATGGAAATCCAACGAGCAGACCTAGGATGGATGACTCTGTACTATGAATACCTAAAACTCGACAAAACTTCTCATGAAGACAAGGAAGCAAAGATGGTTATCAGGGAGGCACAACACTTCACATTAGTGGATGGAAGGCTCTACCGAAGAGGGTTGTCTACACCTCTGTTGAAGTGTGTCCCAACGTGTAAGATACCTGAGATGCTCGAGGAAGTCCACAGAGGCATTTGTGGAAACCACCTTGGAGCTAAAGCTTTTTGGAACAAAAGATCTTGCGTGTAGACTTCTATTGGGACACACTACAAGCAGATTACCACGAATACGTGAAGAAATGCCCACCTTGCCAAAGGTACTCCAACTTCCACGTGGCTCCACCCAAAGAGCTGATTAGTGTCCCCTTGGCCTTTCGCAAAGTGGGGACTGGACCAACTCGGCCCCTTCCCGCAAGCTCCAGGTCAAGTGAAGTATATCATAGTCGAAGTTGATTGCTTCATAAAGTGGATTGAAGCGGAACCCCTTGGCAGAATCACGGCTCAACAAAGTCGGAAGTTTATTTGGAGGAACATCACTCGATTCGGAGTACCACATTCGATTACAACAAACAATGGGACCCAATTTGGTGATGCATCCTTTAAGAAATACTTATCCGACTTCGGAATCCGCAACTAGTTTACCTCGGTCGAACTCTCGCAGGCCAACGGACAGGCCGAGTCTGCTAACAAAGTGATCCTCCGATGACTAAAGAGAATAGTTGAAGTGGCAAAAGGAATTTGGACCGAAGAACTCCCCTGAGTTCTATGGGCATGTCGCACAACCATCCATTTAACCACTGGCGAGACTCCGTTTCGACTTGCTTATGGGATGGAGGCCATGCTGCCCATTGAGATAAATGAAGGAAGCCCTCGGAGCATATTCTACAATGAGCTCGGAAACGACATCAACTTAAACAAAGAGCTAGACCTACTACCCGAGGTAAGAGAGCATGCACGCCTACAAGAGCAAGTGATGAAGCAGAGAATGACTAAGAGATTTAATCAAAAGGTTATTCAGAGAAGATTCGATAGTGACGACTTAGTCTTGATGAGGAATGACATTGGTGCAGCCAAAGCCGGAGAAGGAAAATTAGCACCTAATTGGAGAGGACCCTATAAAGTGAAGAAGGTGACGGGGAAGGGATATTACAAATTGACCGACTTCCTAAGAAACGAGTTACAGTAAAAGCGACGATGTACAAATTAAAAGAACAAGTTGCATATACGATAAGAAATAAAATAGAAATTGTAAAAGCAATTAAAAAAAAAAGGCTACTTGGGGTATGTAGTTTCGCTAAAAAAAAAACTATTTTACGACACGACAACGACAAACTTGGACGAAACGACACATTAACTATCTTACGACAAGCTCGTACACATGACCTTTGGAGTTGGGGCAATGTTCATATTACAGTTGAAATAGTCTTATTATTTTTTGTTCTCGATATACTTTTTTCCCGACTTCATGGTTTTGTCCCATTGGATTTTCCTGAAGAAAGGGTTATAACGAGGCACTATAGTAAAACGAAAAGAGTATGAGAGTACTTAAAAACCGAGTTGAAACTCAGGAGGTCAGGCTACTACAGCCAAAATCAACTCGACTACTCGTAATTTGGGATCATCAATGCCAAGACTAGCATAATTACTAGGAGCCTCCTCAAAACTCAAACACTCCAAGTAAGGGGCACTGTTCATACACGGGTAATCCAGATAAGGCCCATAACTCTGTATTCTTCCATAAGTCCAATCACAGAGTAGATTAAACGTCAAACAAGGGTCTAATGGGCAACCTGAATCAACCAAGCGCTGACTGAAATCCCATCTCCTCATGGCTCGATAAAGACGTGGGATGACCTCATGCATTGTGGAGATCAAATTAAATTTCCCACTCACTTACCTCTTTGTAACTGCTGTAATTGTAATCTATATAAATCAAAATGTGTAATCTATAAACGGGATTCATCTCTCCCTCAATGTAAACTTTCACAGAATTATAAATCAACTTCTTTCTCTTCTCTTTATACTACTTTGATACTTTGACCATTGTTGATTCGTTTAGTTCTCCCGGTGGAACACTAACCAACATAATAATTGAATTCTCATAATTATCAAGAATAATATATATCATAATTAAAATGATCTAACAAAAAACATCTTTGTTTGAAAGTGCTAAAATAGCTAGCTTAGCTAGTAATATAAACATGAACAAATTAGGCCATAGAAATATATATATATATATATATATATATATATATATATATATAT
>JASCZI010120893.1:115651-137148 GCA_036250425.1 Stylosanthes scabra | reverse complement strand
GAGATGATCCTCAGTAACTGCAAGCCTCTCCTCCAGTTTATCAACTTCATTTCTCAACTGCAAGACTCAAAAGAGAATAATTGCAGCTACTGTTATTTCTGAGAAAGTCTCATATGTCAAAATTATGATGCAACTGAAACACACACAACACAGACTTCAAAAGAAATACCTCTTCTATGGCCTTATCCTTGAGAGCTTCAGTTAACTTGAAGGTCTTGATTTCACCCTGGCAAATGGCCAATTCCTTCACCTTTTCTGCAACAACATAGTGGAAACAGACATTCTCTTCTTATTCATTTTGGTGCTTGTAAAAGAAAGAACAATAACAAACTAGAAAATTAAAGTAAACCATAAAAAAAAAGTAGCATATGAATATGAAAGAACCTTTGAGGTGGTTTTGCAAACGATTAAGCTCCAACACCAGTGGGTCTGGTTGGACAAGTAGAACATCTTCTCCATATTTCTCTTCAAAACTCATCACCATGTTTTTCCCTTCTTTTGGCGCTGACAAATGCACTCAACAGATATAAACAAATGGGATAGGCGGACTCACTTTGTTATATATATATACACACACACATAAAAGTGAAGTGACAAAAACAACATTGAAGTTTGATCCCCTTGTTGTATGTTACTGTCACAGTTACAGGTAAATGACAGATGACAAAGTAGAATGAGTCCAAAACATCAACAACAAATGGAGGTTATAGTCTCAGGACAATGTATAATCTAATCTAATTTGAATGAAAGAAAGAAAATGAGAGGCCAAGTGTATTCTAATATGGATATAGAATTGACTTTCCCCCTATACTTAAGCAACCAAACTTAGTCACACATTTTCTAAAAAAATCAAAATCAAAATGCATAACACGCCGGCCAAGCCGGTTACTATTTTTACCGTTCTTATAAATGCATAACATAACGGCTTTATGATGGATTAGATTTGTACTTGATTACACTTACATATTAACTAAGGTTAATTGGGAAGTTACCTTAGTTATCTATGAACAATAATGATAACGGTTAAATAATTCTGCTCTACCTAAAATGAATAATTCTTATCAATCATATTGCAGGGTAACAGATGTTGCTGACACCCTTTGCTTCCACTTTCAATCTTAACTAGTATTACGATATCATCACTCACTAATCAGTAATCAGAGTTAGATAATTACAAAGTGGACAAAATTATTACAACATCTTATCTTAATCTTATCCATTTTATTGTTGTTTATATAAGCTTAGTAACCATAAAGTGGTTCGGGTAAATGTGTTTTTACTCTCTTAACATGCATTCATGACTTGAAAGTGACGAACTAAAATTAAAGTGGCTTCCAAGGACAAATAAAATTGGGAAGAATATATTGGTTGATCTTTGCTTAAAAGTATAAGAATAAATAAATAAAATAAAAATGATAGAATTAAAGTTGGAAAAACGTACAGCTGTTTATGATGAGCAGCAAAATGGCGGAAGCCAAATGGCATATATTTTTAATGCATGCGACAAAGGGAAGGCATTACCAACAACGAAATTAGAACATTAACAATTTAAGATAGGGTTTCAGCCAATGTATGTACACATTACTATCACATATGAGTTTTCTCATCCAATATCATTCACCTTTATAATTCTTTAATACAATTTTGCAATTACTAACCATTCTTTTGATAGTGATTTAATGGAAGTGGAATCAAGCTAAGCTTTTCATAGTTTGAGTTGGCAGATTAAAATTAAAATAATACATAATAATACTATAAAGTATCAAACACAAAAAAAAAAAAAAACACGTAAATTAAGATACACTATTTTATACATAGAGACGTAAGCCTATGCAATTTGTTATATTATACGTGCTGATGGCTTGATTCAAAGGCGTATATCATTGCACATTAATAATTTACTTAAAAATTGAATAAGCTATCTGCTTAGGTATCTAATTATTGAGGGATATTGGGCTGAGTTGGTGATTTCAGAGATTGAATTTTGGAAGGTTCAGCCCATTCCCATTTTGCAAGCAACCATTATTTTGTGTGGACTGTGGAGTGTGGAGGAGCTTCTCCATTCAACAATGATGCAATGAATAATAACTATCAGAACAAAATCAAGTGTATCTCCTATTATTAGCTTGTGACACTGACAATGGCCTTTTCATCTCTTTCATGAGATTGAGGTTTACCTATATTGTGTTTCAGTTTTCGTTGATTAAATAATGGTAATAGTAATATATTTTAAGAAACCTTAAACCCAAAGGAAGTGCAAAATTTAGCCCAACCACTCTCAATTCTTGATTGAATTCAGCTGTGTCCTCTGTTCTTGTTGATGATCATCATCCTAAGTATCTTACTTAACAAAAAGACGAAACATATATATGCCGATTATTACATTTACATCAGCTTATTCCAATGACTAAAATGCCCTTTATCATTGGAGGCTAATCCTTTTCCACTAAGTAAAAGTTCTAGAGACTACTAATTAAATTCAAATGATATCAGCTTCTGTGAGAGTTCCTGATTTATCTATATCTAGTTTTCTAAACCATTCCATTACATTCGAGACATCATCTTCGTTGATCTTTCCCATTTCCTTCAACTTGTATACAATAAACTCTGCAGCACTGAGGAGAAAAAGAAACATTGTGTGACATTAATTAAGCATATACACATGTACATAGCTATATAGAAATGCAATAATAATTACCTTACAGATTTGTCTCCATCAAGATCAGCAGCCTCAAGATCAGGACGTGAGATTTTTCTTGAAAGAATCATTTTGGCAAGTGATTTTTGTTTTTCATCAGTGTGCATCTCAGCAAGATAAGCAAAGCATTGAGCTAAGCAAATGGTGCTGCTCAATATCCATAACACAGCAAAAGCACGACCAATCCTAGTTGAAAAGCTCTCATCTCCATAACCCAATGTGGTCACCGTCGAACAAACACAATACAATGCATCCACAAGATCCAGATCCTCAACACAAGAAAGGAAGATCACTCCCACTGTGATAAGCACCAAGAAACTGCAAACTGCAACCAAGAACTTGTGTCTGGCCTTGTTATTGTTAGATTGATCTTTGTCAAGCTCTTTGTGCATGGCCTTAACAACCAGCATTTCTTGCTTCTCTACAATGTAATCTGCTGCCTTGCTGAGAATCAAACCGACGAGGGCCATTCCGGTAAAGACATAGAAGCATGCAAGTAGCTTTGACACACTGCTTTTGGGGACAAGATCTCCATAACCCACAGTGGTCATAGTGACAACACAGAAGTAAAGTGCATCAAGAAAGGGATTGGTTTTGATACCTTCAATTTGGTTACTTACCAGATAGAAGCATAGGGTACCTCCACCTAGGTAGATTGTTGACCACAACAACACTGGTTTCAAATTAAAAAATTCTGGGTTTGGTGTTGAAGGGTTATTATTATTTTGGACTGTAATTACATTACTATTTTGTTTGATGGTCTGTGACGAGGAATCTGATGAAGCAGCAGTGCCATAATTCCTGGTAGACCTTCTTCTCTGGAGGTCATGAAAATGATCTCTTGCAAGCAATGACTGTTTTGCCTCATCAATTCCCATCAATAATTCTCAGATCTTTCTGTTGATGTTACCAAAACTTGGGAAAATCATTCTGAGAGGCAGGCACCAATTCAATAGTTTCCTGTTTCCCACATAAAAAATACATAAAAGAAAGCTAAGACAAGAAATATTTAATTATATTGTTCATGTAGTGTTTTTAGTTAATTACCTGAGAATGAAGGTGGCTTCTTGTTTTAAAGAAAGTGATAATGTGGAGGTAGTAGTAAATAGTATTAAAACACATGAAAATCAAAGAAAGTAAGCAGAAGCAATAATGTCTCTTACGCCTCCAAGTGGACACTTTAACACTCCTAGTTTCTTCCCTTTAATTAGCCATGCAACCCTATAAGTTGATTTGGCCTTTCCGATCTCATCACATGCCAAGTGCCACTACCACTAATATACACACTCATCAACAACTAATAAATTGTGGTTAGATATAACAAAATTTACTTCAATACTGTAGTATATGATTTGCAATAATGGATTGGGTAAAGTAAAACACATAGGTTTTAGGCTTAATTATTCTATAATCAGCTAGCGAGGACAGTTAGCACTTGAGCACGTGCTTTCTTAATTTTATATGTTATGTTTTCGTGTATTCTTGTTAATAGTTAGTTTCGAATGTGAACTTTTTGAATTCGTGTCCTTTCTAGTATTTTCCACATATATCCATCAACAACATAATAAGTTAATAACCAGCATTCCTGTTACTCTTTTAATTTACTGTTTGTGAATGCTTGGAAGAGAGGTAGAAAAGCAAGAAGATAATAAAACTAAAACTATACATACACTATTTAAGAGGTTACTGACATATGTAACATTCAAATAAAAATGAAAAAGATCAGACTAGTTCACTGATGAACAGAAACAGATACATGCATGGTTTGAATTAATTAAGTAGCTAGACTGCAATTGGATGCGTTTGAGCTTCAATCCTGATCTCCTCCTTCATTTTTCTGATGAACTCTTCAAACTTTCTGTTCAGTTCATCTGCATTCGCCAATTCTTCTTCATTTGTTGCATCGCCTTCATCATCTTGTGTCCCTTCAACTACTTCTTCAACTTCAACTTGAAGGACTTCTTCTTCTTGGCTATTAATTCCTTTCCCTCCTCCTTCATAATTATCATCATCGTGATCTTTTCCTTCTTCAGTTTCTGCTAAGAAAGGGTCTTGTACTTGATCAGCAGCTAACAATTCTACTCCATTGACTACTGGTGGTGGTGCATGGTCATAGAGTGATTTGGTGGCAAGAAAAGCAAGAATGGCATTGCAGAGGAGGAACATGTATTTCCTTTGAAGGGTGCGGGTGAGCATGGAGAGAAGGAACGTGGAGAAGTAAGCATTCAGAGACTGTGGGAGTATGGAGAACCCTGAAGAGTACCAAACAAACAAACCAAACAAAGAAACCGACACAACATACTGCACACTTCTTCTCAATAACCTCTTTATTTTCTTCTCAATCTCATAATCCTGCCTCCTTCTTTCATCCATCTATCTCGATCGATCACCCTCAACTCGCTCCTATATATCTAATTTATTTCCTTAAGATATGCATATACATGGAGATATGAACAAGTGGAACTGACTCTCAAATCAAAGTGTTAATGATATGAATCACAAGAACAATAATAGAAGGAGACCATATTAATAAAAGTGGGTCATATTATTATAATATTATGTACTGTTTGGGATAGTAGGGAATCCCACGAAAAGCTAAGAATGGGCGAAGATGCCTACCAATACCACCATCATTTCTAAACAAACAGAAGCTCTCTGAAGTTTCTAGCATTCACCACACACACGCCAACCTACATGCACGCACCTTCTCCTCTCTAATTGAGGAGCTTCACCATGCAAACTTGAAAATACCAAAACACTCAAATTCCTATCTTCATCTCCTAAAACTTTCACTTCATCGTATCTAGACTATCCTTACGCCTTATCGAGTGTGTCTTTCGGGGTTTGACCCCTTCTGCAAGATTCGAATTCGAGACTAGACACTTAAGCAATCCAAACCACTTATTACCTATGCTGGGGATGCAATTTTTTTTTTTTTTTGGTTTTTCATGGTATTTCCCAACCCGACAGGTCGATGACTAATCCACCGCGAATCTAAGCTCCATTTAAGGGTCTGCGGCCAATGAGTTACTCATACACAAGGAGGGTTTCGAACTCCCATCACTTACTTAAGCGAACTAGTGAGCTGACTGTTACAGACTAGCCCAATGAACCGAATAGGCTGACATTTAGGGCTTATGGAAAAAGGCCCAACAAAACAAAAATGGGAAGATATATTGAGATAATAAGATAGACACAATATCCCTGTTAAAAAAAATAACACAAGATCCTTTATTAAAAATAAAAGAATCGTGCACAAAAATAAATAAAAGAATCATACAAAATCTTACTTTATTTTTAGCTATTCAACATTGTCCGCATGAGGCTGGCTGCTCCTGCGACAATCAGGGAGTTGAAAGACATAAATAGAAAAATTAAGTCGTCTGTTTTGTTTGTTATGGAATCTAGAGCAAATACTACAAAATGTAAAAAAATAAGTAGTATGCTAGGATTTAAAAACATGTTTTGCGTAGAACCCCAGGGTTTGTCGGGCGGTCTATGCCTCTTGTGGAAAAGTAATATAAATGTTAATGTTTATGCTTCGGATGTCAACTATATCAAAACTAACATTGACTTTAAAACAGGTTCTATTTGTGAAGCATGCTTTGTTTATGGAGATCCCGATCCCAAGAAGAGGAGGCAGCAATGGATGAACTTGACTAGAGGGATATCAGACTCAAACATTCCAAGGCTAATAATAGGTGACTTTAATGATATTTTGAGTAAGAATGAGAAGGTAGGTTTACATCCAAAGCCTCTAGGTCAGGTACAACATTTTAAAAGCTTTGTAGATAACAATAAGTTAACGGACTTTGACCTTAAAGGCTCAAAATTCACCTGGTTTAGTAATCCTCGAAACGATTTTATCACTAAGGAAAGAATAGACAGAGGATTTTATCACCAGCCTAAATGCATTACCGGCTGTTAGTTCAGATCACTGCCCATTGGTTCTAAACATAGAACCAAAAGGTATTAGATCTAGAACCTTTAATTTTGAATTGTTTTGGGCTGAGCACAAGGAATGTGAAAATATTATTAAGGAGAGCTGGAGAGGTAATGTCAACCATGCAAATTCCAAATGGGGAGAAATAAATCAAAAGATTAATAACTGTAAAGGATCCCTTACAAAATGGAGTAGGAATACCTTCAAAAAAGCAGACGCTGAAATTGAAAAGAAGAAACATGAGTTAAAACAAATTCAGGAAAAAGATTTAAATGATGAGAATCAGAAAAGAATCATGGAGTTACAGGCGGAGATCAAGCAGCTCTGGAAACAGAAAGCAATGTACTGGGTCAAAGATCTAGGGTGAAGTGGTTGAAATTCGGAGACAAAAACACCTCCTTCTTCCACGCTGTGACTCTGCAAAGAAGAGACAAAAATAGAATAATTAGAATTAAAGATTATATTGAAAACTGGGTCACTGGAGATAATAATGTTTTGAATCTTGTTTATTCCCATTTTCAGGAGTTATATACAGCATCACCAAATTTAGCTTTTGAGAGGTGTATGGGCAAAGTGCAGACAAGATTTACACCAGGGATGAATGAGGAGCTTATGAAGGAAGTGACTGATCAGGAGATCAAGCAAGCGGCTTTCAGTATGGACAAACACAAGTCCCCGGGACCAAGTGGCCTAAATGGACTATTCTACCAGAACAACTGGGAAACTGTTGGCCCTGAGGTATGTGAAATTGTTAAATTGTTTTTTAAGGATGGTTACTTACCTCAAAAGCTGTGTGAAACTACATTAGTTTTAATCCCAAAAGTCACTAATCCTGAATCAATTAACCATTTAAGACTTATAAGCTGTTGTAACTATCTTTACAAAATTATTTCAAGAGTATTGGTCTTAAGAATAAAAAAATTCATTGGAAAAATCGTATCACCAATCCAAAGTGCCTTTGTAGAAAAAAGATTAATTCAAGATAATATTATTATAGTGCAGGAAGCTTTCCATAGTATTTTGAAAAAGGGTAAAGAAGCTAGCAAGAATCTTGCCATTAAAATTGATATGAATAAAGCTTATGACAGAGTTGAATGGAGATTCTTGGAAGCTATCTTAAAGGCCTTTGGATTGGACAACCATATGGTTAAGTTGATTATGGAATGCGTGACAAAAGTGACTTACAAGATTAAAATTAATGGAGTCTACTCCAAATCAATTAGGCCATCAAGGGGCTTAAGGCAAGGGGATCCCCTCTCCCCATATCTGTTCATTATTATGGCGGAAATGTTTACTATTTTAATGGATGAAGCAAAGAGGGATTTGCTAATTTCTGGTCTCAAAATAAACAACTCTGCACCAGAAATTACCCATCTCTTATTTGCAAATGACTGCATAATTTTTACTGAGGCTGAAGAAGTGGTTTATCAAATTATGCTTGTTCTAAATGAATATACTAACGCAACAGGGCAGAAAATAAATCTTGATAAATCAGGTCATATTTTTGGAAATTCCATCTCTTTAATAATAGAGTGCAGATTGAGAAAATTCTTGGTATTCCCTCTTGGGATAACCCGGGAAAATACCTTTGATTACCAGCGCATTGGGGATCATCAAAGAGAAATGCTCTGAAATGGATTGAAGAAAGAATAGATGACAAGATCAGCGGCTGGAAACAAAAGCTTTTGAATCAGAGTGGAAGGGACGTTATGATAAAATCCGTTATTCAAGCTATCCCTACCTATGCGATGAATGTTCTGAAATTCCCCAAGGGCTTTTGTGGATAATATCAGCAGCAAGGTAGCAAGATTCTGGTGGGCTAGCAATGGAAAAGAGAGGGGGATACACTGGCTGAACTGGGAAAACATCTGTAGAAAAGAGAGGGGGCAGGTGTCAGGTTAGCTCTCAAGGCTTTCACAAATCATAAGAGACTTTTTCCATGTTGATTATGTTTTTAGTTATTAGTGATATGAATAGATTATATAACTTGCAACTTAGTCATGGTTTCTCTATCTACTTGCCAGTATCGCTCACTAATAATACATTGATTACTTACTTGGCTTTTTAATGATAAGGACAAAGAGGAGGAAAATCTAGCATGCTTAATGCTTTATTTTGAATAGTACAATTAGAAAGAGCAAGAATATTAATTGATGATTTTGATATTGCAAAGTTTTGGCTGGCTGATTTTAATATGATTATTGGCATTATACCAGAGTCCCCTGTTGTGTTTTCAGGAACTCTGAGATTTAACTTGACCCTTAATCTTGACCCTTTTAATGAATACAATGACAATGATGCTGACTTCTGAGAGGCTCTGGAAAGGGCACATTTGAAGGATGTGATTTGGAGGAATCTTTGGGATTGGATGCTGAGGTCTTTGAGGCAGGTTTCAGGTTGGCTCTCAAGGCTTTTACAAATCATAAGAGACTTTTTCCATGTTGATTATGTTTTTAGTTAGGGCAAATTAGTGGTATGAATAGATTGCAACTTAGTCATGATTTCTCTGTAAAAATGAATGCATCGCTTTTAGTGATTGGTGAAATCAAAGAATGGAAAAGGTAACTTTAGATAGATGCAGGGAACAAAAGGACTATGTATAGATCCTGAAATTGCATTACCAAAGAGTGGGAAGTGGGGCGGGTACCATACAAACGAAGTCTGATAAGATTAGTAAGCTATGTTCAAGTAAGCATGAGATAGTCATGTGGACTGCAGTCATTTTTTAAGTGATTAGGTGGATAGATAGAATTCATGAAATATAAAGAGTGAATGCTGATTTTATTTTTTGGAGGATAGATACATGCAATTTATTTCCTTTGATTTCTTATATTTTGCCTGTTGTCTCTGTTGGAGTTATTTTATGTAATCTGTTTTGTTGGTTTGATGTTTTTGTAGGCAGGTATTCTTTTTCTGATGACAATAGAGAAGAGACGTGAACATATTGTCATGAACTCTCTTTCGATTTGAGTAGAGCTGTACCTTGAACTATATAGTGCTGAAACTATGTTGATAAGCATATAGCAAAATTATTGTTTCACTTACTAATTGTAATATCAAAATTGCATAATTCATATATTGATTTGATGTCTCCATAAATGTAATATATGATTACTAACTTAAAATAATTATAGAAATAAAAAAATATTGTTGAATTATTATCAAATAAGTAAACCGCGGGAAATTAACTAGTCTTAATTAATGAATATCACAACATCATTCAAAAATATTTCATTCGCACTGAAAATCAATCGCTAAATCGGTTATTTTACATGCAAATTCAATAACCAAATCAGCTATTATATAAAATACATGTTGAAATACAAAATATGTATTGAAAATGTGAAAAATAACACCTGTATTTATAAAGATGATGGCTAATTTGGTAGTTAATTTTTCGTGTAAATATAATATTTTTGTTGTGTACTAATTGGTAGTTGATTTGTTATATAAATGTAGCATTCTGTGTTGCTAAATGGTGTGTAGTGTGTACAATAATATACATAGATTAATTCATCTCAATGATATTTTGGGTATTACAACAAGAACTTCAGTTTTGAACTCAAACCTTTGAGTAAGGATATATAACTGACTTTAACTAACCTCTAATGGTATCCAACTAACTAACTAAGTAACTACTTACCATAAGTAGAAGTGTGAAAGTTGTGAAATGCTACAAAGCAAAAAGACAGAGAGTGTTCATTGTTAGTTAGTTGTTACCTGAAAGAGCAAGGAATCAAATCTCTGAAGATCAATATCCAAAGGCAGCTTCATTGTCCCCAGAGAGACTCCGTCTTCGTCATCGGTGGCGCTGCCATTCCCCGGGGAGGCTCTGGCCACTAAAACAGGAACCTCTGGTGTTAGATGATAAATGTGGTGAGTGGTGAGAAGCACACAAGAACCGTGGTGGCTGTTTGAGAAATGAATGAGGAAAGAAGAAGAAGAAGAAAGTGGAAGTTGGGAATTGAATCCAGTTAAGAACAGTGTGTTCCTTAAAGTAGAAGAACTACCACATGCCATTGCCATGGTTTCCTCTATCAGAAGCTAAGGTTTATCTACACACAAGGCATGGTGAATGAATGGTGCGTAGTGCAGTGGCAGTGAGGTATAACATTATAAGATTTTGAGGAGGAAATAGCTCCACATATTTGAAAGGGCCCACCTACCTTAATTTTATATACAAATTTTTATTCTTGTTAATGTTTTATACACAAATCTGAATAATGTGGTATAGATCATTTCAAGTGTTTCATGATGATTTATGATAATTTAATAGTTTTAGTCATTTATTTTAATATTATTTTATATTTGAAATCGACTAAAATTATTGGATTATTGTATACCTTAAAACACCTGACATCCTTCCCAATTTACCACGGGTTGTTAAGAGAATTTTACTTCCACGATTCCCGTAACGAAAAGGTTTTAGAATATCCTCCCACTTATCTTTTTTATCCTCCCATACATCATCTAGAACAACTAAGAATGTCTTTCCCGTCAACTCTTCTTTCAAACGAGTTTGAAGGGAATCAAAATCATTCGTGTTAACAGAAGAAGCAGGACTTATTTTCTGAAGTATAGTCCTTGTAAGGCCAACAGGATCAAAATTCTCAGCAACACACACCCATGCTCTAGTGTTAAATTTTTCCACCACTTCAGCATCACTGTAAACCAGTTGAGCCAGAGTAGTTTTTCCTATTCCACCCATACCCCAAATGGGGATCACAGGAACAGGTGCTTCAGCATGACAAGTATCATCAAACAACAATTTGATTATCTCCTCCTTGTCTTTCTTCCGACCGAATATGTCAGAACTTACAACGAGAGATGTGGATGGAGTTCTCCATATTTTAGACAGGCTGTCTAAAGCAGCATCAACAAAGGAAGAGAGGTAAGCTCCACCATAAAGATTTTTTTCAGCCATAAATGAATCTCAAGTGAAGCAGATCAGATAGGATCAAAACAAAGAAAGAAAGGAAGGTGATGGATGAGGTTTTAGGGTTGGCAATTTTGGAATGTAGTCTCTGGGCTTTCTGAAGCAGAAGAAAAAGGAAGTGGTAAAGTGTTTTGGTTTTTGTGGTGATGGAATTGAATGCTTATGGTGTTGGGATAAAATCACGTGGTATAATAATGGCAGATTTTAGGTACAGTGATTGTAGAGGAATATTATTATGCCCGAAAATATCTTATCCTCGATAGTCACCCAAAAAAAAAATATACTAATTAACTTGACTTTAGGGGGAAAAAAAAGGAAGTAAATGAAATCTATCTGGATATCTATTTTATATATGCACACAGCACACCCATATACATGACTATAGATTACCAACTAACTAATCAGTTTGTTTCCATAAATATCGGTTCTAACTAACATCTATCTAACATTGCTGACTCAGCCTGACTACTAATCTTAAACACTTTTTTTTGGGGGGAACAGTAAGCTTACACACTTTAACTTCATTTTTGTTATATACATTCCTTACACAATTCATTCACTTAACCTTTGGAAAATTGCATCCGTACATAGCATGAGTTCTGTATAGTAGTTACAGAATAATGGGGAATCAAACAAGTATTGGAGCTGCAACTAGTATATCAATAATGCACAATAGCTTTACTAAGAGTTCTCTTCTATTTAATTAGGATTACTCTTGCACAAGGTTTAGTTGTGTCTTGTGTTTGAAAAGGAGAGTGAGTAACATAGCATATAGGGACGCTCGTGTGGTAGAATGTATGAGAAAAAAGGTGAGACAAGTCAATAAATCACTAGTATCATGCTATCCCGCCGCTTGTCAAAAGCAACTAGGCATGCCTCCATTGCTCTGACTTGTTGTTTCATCCACACGGTGCAAGCAATTACTAATCTACACTCTGCATTCAATTCAGTTTTATATACCTATCCTATCTATGTCCATCCCTAATACAAGCTATACTATATCCACTTCTTTACTACATTACTTTGAGTCTCCTCAATTCAGGGAATGACCAAGGAGTTGATAGCCAAGAAATAAGAATATTTGGTTCCAGGTCCATGGACCCCCTTTTTTATTTATCACTCATGTCAAAGTGAACTAAAAGTTGCAAAGTATGCTTCCTTACTACTAGAACTATATTTAATGAATGACCAGTTCTTGCATGGAAATAATCTTGTAAAGTAAAAGCATATAGGTTAGATGTTTTGCCAATATACTCTAAGCGGCAGTTGAGTTTTCATGTCTTCCCTTTTTATTATTATATATTATAATTATAATTAAGGCCCGGGCAGGCACACGTTCACCCAAAAAAAAAAAAGACCGCTACAATAAAACAGAGGAATTGGAGCTTCTGTGTTCTGAGCTTATAAATGAGATTCAGCAGTACTAGTAGCATCCATGATCAAAAAGCCTTGGAACCTAGCAAAATGAATATATTATCTCTCTCTCTATATATATAAACTTGCAGCATATTCATTTCTGCTACTTCTCAGATAACTAATTTTACTTGTTGTTGGTTCTTGAAGATGGGGGTTGTGGTCAAATTTGGCAAAGCTGGAAGTATTTGCATGGTGTGGATGGGCTTTGCCTTAACAGTGCTCCTAGGTAACACCCTTACTCCTTAATGTAGATGGCCACAACTGAGCACTGCTATTTTACATAATAATACATTGTCATTATGCATGGGTGGGTGCAGTGAGGAACGAGGCATGCTCGAATGAGGACATAGGGATATATTCAGGGGAAGCAGCTCCACTACCAAACGGGATACCTTCCTACTCAGTCCAAATAATAAACAAATGCAGCAATGATTGCAGCTTAGCCAGCATTCACCTTAAATGCGGAATGTTCAGCTCCGCTACGTTGATCAACCCAAGATTATTTCGCCGCCTCGCATACGATGACTGCCTTGTCAATGATGGCAAGCCCCTTCCCCCGGACACAGTTATCTCCTTTCAGTACTCCAACACTCTCCCCTACCATCTCACCATTGCATCCCTCGTTTGCTTATAGACTCTTCATCCATCTTTTCACATCATCAAATCTATCCTATTCTATTATATTATTTTACACATTCATTTATAAATAAAAGTTCTTCGCCCTTTCTACTTTCCTACTAAACAAAATAGCTCTATTATTTGCTTCACATTTATAAATAATAAGAAAGGTAAAATATTTAATTTATTTTGTCCAACTATTAATTATGAAATCTTTAATTTGTAATTTAACATCATACTTTAATTAACACTTCTATATTAAAATAGATTAAAATTGATGGATGTATCACATTCCTCTCACACATATACAGTGGAGTTTGCAATACAAGATAGATAGATAGAAATTTCCATATTAGTAGGCATAGTTGTAAGTAAAGTCGGAAACACCAACCATGGCATTAAGGACTTGAGAAACAATGAAGATGGAGGCAGCGAAGATGACGATGACGAGGATGGCAGAGATCGGGTTCTTGAGGAGCTCCAGTATGGGCTGCAAGATCGTGTATAGGGCACCCGTGCTCACAGTCAGAGCATACAGCGCGTATCTCCTAACATTGTCCCAGAACTCCTCCACAAGTGGGCCTTCAGGGCCCAAAGCCCACGCCCTCTGCTCATCCAGCCCACTCATCATCACCAATATGCCCACAGACACCGCCGCTCCCATGATCAGTAGCCTGCAAGTGGAATGATGGTCATTTTTAATTGGAAGATCGTTTGTGCGGTCCAGGGTAATTGGAATTCGCTGCTGTCTCAGAGTCACTGCTAATCTTGAAGCTCTACTGTGCTGTTTGAGTTTCAAATCTGTACCAGAGGATGGTGCTGTATTTGAGTTGATGGCTTTCACAAATAATAAATGATGACGCTGTGAGAAACAACAAGGATTGGAAAGCCTTGCAATGTCAAGTTCTGATCTCAAGCTCAGATTCTTCATCATGTTCTTAACTTGAGATGAGATAGCTCACACCAAAATGTATGCAAAACACACCTTACCTTGGTTAACGTCTGGTGAGATTTTAGATATCCGTATCTTATCTTCCCCAATTCTCATAGCCTGCTGCTATCCATGTGTGGCGCTATATTATCCACCGATTTCTTTAAGTTTTAACACACCCCATGGTGGACTCGACTTCCCACTGTTGCAACTCGAAATGAACATCCAGAGATGTTGGGCCTAGAATTTTTTAGGTCTCCCAATATTCATGAGTTTTGAGTTTCGTTAACATGCTTCTGGGCTCACATTTACAATAATTAGGCTTGGACCCTACCGGAAACAAAAGCATACTTTTGGACATTTTTTTTGGCGACTAGATTTTTAGATTTTTTTTTAAAAAATAAATAAAAAAAAATCACCAAAAGTTTTTGTACACGCAGCAATTCACTGACCAGCAATAAACTTATAAATAGAGTTCAAATTTGCGGCAGATTAGTAATCGATCTATTGAGTAGAGTATATTTTTTGTCCTTAACGTATATAAGCAAAAATAGGATTTCTAAACTTTTTTTTCTTCTACCCAAAAAAATCCAATGTTTTATTAACAAGATTCAACCTTTAAAAAAATCATAAACAGTCCACCTGAATAAAACTATTAGATTTGTCAGATAAAAATGTTCATGGCAAAAAAAGAGATTTTTTTTTGGACATGGGAAAAAAAAGAGATTAATATGTTTGACTTTCCCTTTCTTTTTTTCTGATTAATATGTGATGTTTTTTTTTTTTTGGGTGCAAGATTAATATGTGATGATATCACAGTGATGCTATGTCTTGGACTAGAAAAATGTTGGCAACTTGTGCATATAAAAACCAAATGGCCGTTAGAATTTTGCATCACACATGAGATCGAGTAAGTACTTCCTCCCTTGTCCGAAAAAAAGAGTAAGCACTTCCTATAAGTATTATTTAATACTGTTGCGTTTAAAGTTGAAACACTGATTATACAATAATTTCGTTTACCGCATCATAATTTTCTGTATGCAATTGGCATTGTCTTTTTTCTTAATTAATCAGTCGTTAAAGATTTTACTGGGACTGAGTATCTGGAAGCTAGAAGATAGAAAAGTATATTCTCAATAAGGCTTTGGTTGATAAAGTTTTTTGGAGTTCTAAACTCTCTCATTCTGGACATGGAGTTCCAATATTCTCCCTCCTTATTGCTGATCATCACCCCATTCCTGTTGCTGCTGCTTATTTTGGTGTCAATGAAATATAGAAAAAAATTGAATGCAAGGAGTGAGGCAAAAAAGGTGCCACCAGGGCCATGGAAGTTGCCTTTAATAGGGAACCTTCATCAACTAGCAGTAGCAGGAGCATCCTCACTTCCACATCATGTTCTTAGAGATCTATCACTCAAATATGGAGCTCTCATGCACCTTCAACTCGGTGAAATCTCTACAGTGGTTGTCTCATCCCCTGACATGGCCAAGCAAATAATGAACACACATGATCTTGCTTTTTCCCAGAGGCCACAACTCCTTACTCCCAAGATTCTAGCCTATGATTCAACCGACATTGCTTTCGCTCCCTACGGCCATTACTGGAGACAGATGAGGAAGATATGCACTTTGGAGCTTCTAAGCACCAAGAGGGTTCAGTCTTTCTCCTCCATACGACAACATGAGGTTACTAAGCTCATTCAATCAATTCAGCAGTCTTCTTCACCGATCAATATTTCTGCATTGCTTTTCTCATTGGTGATTACCTTAGTTTCAAGGGAAGCTTTCGGTATAAAGTCTGAGCATGAAGATGAACTACTATCTTTGGTAAAAAAGGCATCTGAAACAATGGGAGGTTTTGACCTTGCTGATTTGTTCCCTTCACTTAAACATATTCATCTCATAACTGGGATGAAGGCTAAATTGGAAGATATGCATAAGAAGCTGGACAATATCCTAGACAAGATTGTGAAGGAGCATCAAGAAAATATCAGCCATGACCACAAAGGGGAAGAAAATCTTATCGATGTTCTGTTGCGCCTGCAGCAGAGCAGTAACCTCGAGGTTCCAATCACAGTTAATAATATCAAGGCCGTCATATGGGTTAGTGATGAAAATTTCATTCACAAAATAATTAATTTATCTGTACCACACCTCCATACACTCCTTGTCTTCTTCTTCTATCTTAATTTCTGTGTTGAGGTACATTTATTTTTGTGTTATCATTAACTGTTTCCGTACTATCGTTATTCATATTTTTGTGAATTTTTCAGTTTTGATGTTTACATTTTATGTGTTGTAAATGAAATGTATGAAGGTGTATAATGGTACATGTAACATTACGGTAAAAAAATAAGTTTATTTTAATTTTGTCATTTATATTATATATTACCATATTTGTGTAGGACATATTTGGTGGTGGGACTGATACTTCAGCAACAGTTCTAGAGTGGACTATGTCAGAGCTAATGAAGAACCCAAGAGTGATGGAGAAAGCACAGAATGAAATAAGAGAGGCAATTAAGGGGAAGGAAACAATAAAGGAGAGTGATTTACATAAGCTTAGTTACTTAAAGGCAGTGATAAAAGAAAGCATGAGATTGCATCCACCTGCTCCATTACTGCTCCCAAGGGAATGCAGGGAAGCATGCAAGATAGGTGGATATGATATAGCAGTAAAGAGCAAAGTGATAGTAAATGCATGGGCAATTGGAAGGGATCCCAATCGTTGGTACAATGCTGATAGCTTCATGCCTGAGAGGTTTAATAATAATAATAATAATAATGGCATTGGCACTAGAGGGAATGACTTTGAGTACATTCCATTTGGGGCAGGAAGGAGAATGTGCCCTGGAATTTCACTTGGCTTGGCTAATGTTGAGCTTCCTCTTGCTGCTTTGCTCTATCACTTTGATTGGAAACTCCCAAATGGAATCCAGCCACAGGATTTGGATATCACTGAAGCCTTTGGAGCTGCCGTGCGTAGGAAAAACCATCTCCACTTACTTGCTTCCCACTTCATATAATTATTATAGGATTTTCTTGGTTTTATCTAAGACCAGCAGAATCTAGTCAATTTTATTTGTTAAGTGTTTATTAATTTTCAAAAGTTGTAAAATTATGTTTGATAAATTATTTAACTAGGCATTATCTCTTATTACTCAATGCTAAAGTCCACTTGTTTTAGTATTTATAGTATAGAAAATGAGTCAGGTGTCTCATGTTGGTGGTGCTTCAGACCTTATAATCGTTGATTGAAAAATATTAAATAATTTAAAAATATATATATTATAGAATCAACGGTGATGGGTATTGGAGTTCCAGAACACCATAATGCACCAAAAATGCTTCCTATAGTATAATTAATAACTTTTTTACCCAAATAATTTTTATAGACAAGACCATTTTAATACATTTAAAAATACAATTTTGCTATATGTACATACAAACACATCATACACATAATTCTTACTCACTTGCATACCAGGCGCGTGTTATTCACCCAAAAAAATGAAATGCTTCAAACGCGCCTCTGCCTCTTCTCTCACCCACGTTTTCGAAACCGCATCATTCAAAAAAAGAAACCCACAACCCTAAAACACGAAAAACACTCACACACAACTCACAAGCTGCTCACGATCGGAAAACTCCTCCATTCCCAAACGTCTACCTCAATCGAAACCCCAGTTATGAGCAGAAATTGAACGCGTTACACCACCAAATCAAATCGAGGCGAACTCCAATCTTCCCCAACCTGAGCAGAATTTCATCAAGCTCAATAGGTAAATTGCTAAAAAACCTTGACTACTCGAAATTAGGTTTATATATTAGAGATTTTGTGCAATCAGTAATACACTGAAGCATAATATCATTATGATTTTGTTGTTGTTTTCCGATCACATGCATTATCTGTTATTGGGGTTAGAGGTTTATTAGGGTTCATGGATTATAGATTTAGACGTTTATCAGGAAAGATTGAATGTTGAATTGTGTTGTTCAGATCAATGTGATAGGCTTTTATTGATGTGATACATGATCCACATGAATCTGTCATAGATACAGTGGGTATGAGTGAGATGATTTTTTTCCTTTTGTTGTTTTTGATTTATTGGTTTTACTTGCATCCTTATTTTGGTTTTGGAACTAATTCTGCTCAATTGATTTTCAAAATTCTGCTAATATTCATACATGATTATGATTGCACGATTATGAAAGCTGTGCACTCTAATATTAATGCTTCCTTTGCTATTATACCTCACTCTTCCACTAAATTCTTACTCATAAAACGACACTTGTTTTTTCAAACAAAATTCTTGGAATAGGAAATCTTATGTGGCTTAATTATGCATAAAGAATTTATCATTAATTAGATCTCTTTTGTGTTAATATTTGGACCCTTTTTATTTTTTGGTTAATTATAAAAGCGTATACTACTACATGCCAATAAAGTACTATGAAGGTCAAAATAAAGGTGCTTGTAATTTAGAAAGGTAGATTTTAATTTACAAACAAAATTCTGTTCATATTCATACATGATTATGATTTGGTTTGCTTAAATGTTGATTTGTGTTGTTCAAATTATATTTGTATCATGATGAACAATTAGCTACAAAATAGAGTATTGTTTGCTTCTGAATGCTAAGTGGATTTTATTCTGCTCAACCAAATTCAATAATTATGCTCAAATAATGGATTTGTACGTTGGAATTGGTTTTGGATATGAGTTTTGTGATGATTGAATGGTAATTGTTAAGTTGTTTATATTATGCTCAAACTTATTGAATAATTATGCTCAATTAATGGTCTGCATGCTTAATTTGTTGTTGGATATGAATTTTTGTGCTGCTTGGATGTTGAATGCTAAGTGGATTTTTTTTTGCTCAATCAGATTCAAAAATTATGCTCAATTAATGGATTTGTACGCTGAGAATTGGTTTTGGATATGAGTTTTGTGATGATTAGATGATAAATGCTAATTGGTTTATATTCTGCTCAAAGTTATTGAATAATTCTGCTCAATTATATTTAAAAAGTCCGCTCAAAAAAAGATTTTGCATTGTTATTTCTTAATCTGCTCTTGTTTATCTTTGAATTTTAGTCAAATTAGTTTTGGTTTGTTTATCAGGATAACTACGAAGAAGGTGGGGCACAAACCCACCACAAAAGAGAAAGGGAAATCAAAGGACAAAGCAACTCCAGCAATAAAAGCAAAAGGGACAACCATCCACAGATCTTCAGCTGCATTGCAAAGCCCATACGTTCAAGTGACAACGGAAGAATTGAACAAGCTTAAATGAGATTTTAAGTTGTCAAACATTTACATCTTGTGTTGGTTGGATGTGTGGATATTAGGATTTCGCCTTAATTGGTACACTGTTTATTTTTTAAAGACTAATTGTTATTTGGTAACGCTGATTGTCATCATATTTTGAGCAAAATTTTAAATAAATTTGATCAAAATCCAAAATTACTGAGCATAATTTTCCTAATGAACTGAGCAGAAACTTCCTAACAAACTGAGCAGAATTTTTCAAGTTTTTACCAATATGAGCTGACTTACAAAAATGAATCTAAGCAAGATATTGACCCTTGAGTTATGAATGCCAACGTTATATATAAATCTGTAACTCATCTTCAACATAATGCAAAAAGCTTAAAACCCACATAATCCATTCTTTTCCACTCAACAAATGAATGCAGTAACGTCTTAACTCTTAAACAAAATGAACAAGAAAACAAAGTTAATATTTATTGAGAAACTTGAAATATGATGAGTACTATAAAGTTGATGAGGATCCAAAAATAAAACTGAGCAACATTGTGACCCTTGAATTATGAATACTAAAGTTATGTTCATATAGACATACATTGAATGGTTAAAAAAAGTAAAAAACGCTAAAATGTGAGCAAAATTTTAAATTAGCATGAGCAGAATACATAATTGTTCTCAATAAAGAAAAACTGAAATCAAATTGAAAAAAAACACATTCAAGAAACTAATAAGTTCAAACAGAACACTAAAATCAATCATCACAAGTATTTGAAAAATGATCAACCTCCATTTCCTCTTCCAATTGCTCTTCCTCATGAATGGAATTCAGATCCTGATTAAAAATGAGCAGAATTTTGAATTAGCATGAGCATAATTCTAGTTACTCAACAAAGTAAAATCAGAATCAAAATGAATATTACCACATCAAAATTGACTTAAATAGAGCAAAATTTTAAAATGAAATGAGTATAATTCTTGTAACTCAAGAAACAAAAACTACGTTCAAATAAAACTAACAAAGATCAAACCATACCAAAACTCACTCATACATTAAACATTTAGTAAAGACAAAATAGAATATTAAATCATTAAAAAGTAAAACAACGTCACGAACCTCCATCTACTCTTCCAATAGCACTGCCTCATTGATGGAATTCAGATCCTGCTAAACTTGAGCAGAATTGTAACTTATATTGACCAGAAAATCATATACTGATTAAACTTGAGCAGAATATTGAAAAGAAATGAGCAGAATCATTAAATTGTCCTCAAGAAAGAAAACATCATAATCAAATGAATATAAATACATTCAAAGATTAAGAAAATCACTGACCTCAATTTTCTCTTCCAAATGCCCCTCCTCATGGATGGAATTCAGATCCTGATTAAAAATGAGCAGAATTTTGAATTAGAATTAGCAGAATTTTGGTAACTCAATAAAACTAGAATCAAATGAATATAAAATCACCACAAAACTCATTAAACATTTAGCAAGGACAAAATATAATCATGAATCAATTAACAAGTAAATCAGAGTCACTAACCTGCATTTCCTCTTCAAATTGTCCTTCCTCATGGATGGAGTTCGGATCCTGATTAAAAAAATGAGTAGAATTTTGAATTAGAATGAGCAGAATTTTGCTAACTCAATAAAGAAGAAAAAAGAATCAAATGAATATAAAAC
>JASCZI010120893.1:91266-112214 GCA_036250425.1 Stylosanthes scabra | reverse complement strand
TATCAGAACTTCCCTACTTGAAGGCTGTGATCAGCGAAACAATGAGGTTACACCCTCCTCTTCCTCTGTTGCTTCCAAGACAAGCCAGACAAGACTGCACCATCGGCGGATACCATATACCGATCAATACTAAAGTCATGATAAATGCGTATGCGCTCGGAAGAGATCCTGATTACTGGTATGATGCGGAAACCTTCCTACCAGAAAGGTTTGTGGACACTCCTATGGATTTCAAAGGGACAAACTTGGAGTACATACCATTTGGAGCAGGAAGGAGAATGTGTCCGGGACTTACCTTTGGTTTGGCCAACGTGGAGTTTGCTGTAGCTATGCTACTCTACCACTTCAACTGGCAACTCCCTAACGGAATTAAGCCAGAGGATTTGGATATGAATGAATCAAAAGGAGCCGTGGTTGGAAGGAAAAACAACCTTTACCTGATTCCCACACCTTACCATTCTTAGATCCATCATGTTGCCTAATACTAATTAAAGGTACTGAGAGTTTATGATAAAAAATTGATGGCAAAAATAAATTAAAATTAATGGTCATGTTATGCTTACTATAAATAATATCATATGTATTCTTCATTTGTTATGTATCGGCATATTGATATAAAATGAATCCATGTCATGTGAAAATTTGAAGCTTACCTGGATTGAGAAGAAAATCTCAATCACTTAATTGGAAACTACTAGATGGAATCAAGCCAGAGGATTTGGATATCACTGAAGCCTTTGGAGCTGCCGTGCGTAGAAAAAACTATCTCCACTTACTTCCTTCCATCTTCATATAATTTGGGGAAAAAAAAGTCTTGGAGCCTTATTTGGGAGCTGGGAGCCAAATAGGAGCCCTCAAAATCTTATTCCTGATTGTAGCGAATGCAAAGATAACCACTCAGTGGAAAGGCGCCCTTTTCTCATGCGACAGAACAAACTAATCTTACTTTTTATAAAGATTCACCCATAAATTAATCCACAGTATTTAATAAAGTACATATTCTCGAAAAATGAATAATTAATTAATAGCGGGAGGGAAAAATGGGTGGTCATGACCCTCAAAAATTCTTTTAAAATAAGAGTAGTGATTTTCATTTAAAAAATAATAATTTTATTAATTAAACTAATATATTATTAAATAAAAAAATTGGTTTAACATTTATTTCTTTGAAAATAATTCTAGATTATATAGTCACAAAAAAAAAATTCTAAATTATGGATAATATTCAATATTATAATAAATAAATATCATTTGATATATTAAAATGGTTACCTAGTGAGGAGCCTCCCGAGAAGGGGAATCCTTTGCATTTGCTTTTCCATTTACCCTCTACAACCATACAACCAAAAGTGCTACTCGCTTTGGACGCGTCTACTGCTTTGACGCCTTTGAGTTAGCACTTTAAAAAAAGTTAGAAGAAAAAAAAATTATTAACTATTTATTGACTAACAAAATATAGTCTCAAAATCCTAATCCTAGTCCCCTTTCCCTCTAATCTACTGTGCCGCATTTCCGGACGCCACTGGCGAACGACCACTGTAACCGCGAGCGCCGCTGCTATAGCACGTTGAGACGTTGTGACTATGACTGGTAGTCACAGATCGGCCACCAGATTTGAAGAATGAGGAGGAAGAGGAAAAGCTAGATCGAGGTATTAATTTTCCGTTCATGAAAGAGGAAGATGAAGAGATGGATGAGTAAAGCGTGGAGGGTTTGCGATGAGAAAACGTAGAATGAGGTACTCCTTGCTCGCAAAGACAAGGCCATTGAGAATGTGTTAGCCTGTGGGGACTCTAGCTCACATACTCACTTGGCTTGACAAACTCGTCTATTTTTTGAGCGATGACTTTAGTTCTCTATATATAATTTTTCTTTAAAAATTTTGGATAATATAATTTTGGACCATAATTTTTTAAATTTTGAATTATAATCTTTTTAATTTTATATAATAATGTTTTATATTTAGATGAGAAATTTTTTTAAAATTTAAATAATAATTTTTAATTAAATTTATTAACTCCCTAATATTAATTATATAATAATGTTATTTTGAAAACAGGTAAACTAGAATTTTTTTGATTTCCCGATACCGGATGAATCTAGTCAATTTTATTTGGCAACTGTCTATTAATTGAGAAATTAATCAAATTATAGAACAAATTTTTAATTAACCAACGTCAACTTTAGGATTTATATTTATAATTTAGAATTTAACATAAATAAATTTTTTTAAAAGAATTGACTAAGTTTTACTAAAAAAAAAAGTTAATTGCCTACTGTATTTTTATGAAGATTTTGTCTATGATGGTGAAAGTATCTAGTAATTTTTTAAAGATTATGAAAAAAAAATTATAAATATTTAACTATAGTTATTTCTAATATGAAAAAGATTAGAAGCCAACATATTATGATTTATCTACTATATTTTTATGAAGATTTTGTCTATGGTGATAAAAGTATCTAGTAATTTTTTAAGGATTATGAAAAAAAATTATAAATATTTGGCTATAGTTATTTCTAATATGAAAAAGACTAGGGAGTTACCAATAGGGAGCCAATGTGAGTTATGGATGATAATTCATATAAATTTTGGATGATAACTTAATCATTAATATATGAGTTACGGATGATAACTCATATAATTTTTTTTTTATGAATTTTCAAAAGTTGTAAAATTATGTTTGATAAATTAAAATAAAGTGAGTTATGTATCAATTACGAAGAAATTAGAAAATTTAACAGCATATTTACAATTTGAAATTAAAATTATTTATAGAATAATGCTCATTCATGCATTTATTTATCTATGTGTTTTATACAAAATTAGGGTATTGCCCGGGATAGCATTATCAATATATAACTTTTTGATTTACTAATAAATAAACTTGATTATTTTCAACTTTAGAATTAGTGATTTCTTTTTTATATATTTAGTGATGCAATTAAAATTAAAATAGTTCACATTAAAATCGATAATTCAAAACTGATGTCCTAAATTTGTAAAAAAAAAAAAAAAATTCTTTTTAAAGTCTGATATAATTTGTTAAATTATTCTTATATTTTATGTTTCATTTGGTGAATCCAAAAATTTACATCATTATTATCCTAACGACAGTAAACTCTAACAAATAGGATGTTCTTTTTTTAAGATTTTGTTTATCTTCAAATCATCTATTTTTTTTCATAGATATTAATATATTTGTTAAATCTTGAATGTTTAAAGAAGTATAATTATTAGGATATTATTATTCATTATTTCGCATATATAAATTTAAAGGATTTTCAATTTTAAATCTATCCTTATAAACCGGCCCTTCTTATTGCTTGAATGACAATAAATTTTAGGGATTTTCACTTTTAAGTTTACCATATGCATCTGGCCTTTTTTATTGCTTGAATACACTCAATTTAAGGGAATTTCAATTTAAAATTTCATAAAATTTTAATTTCAATTTCAATTTAAAATTTAGAGAATGATATTAATATGTTTTTTATTGCACTTTTTAATGACTTGAATGACCACTCATTGCTATACACTTGTAAAATATTAGAGAACGTCGCCTAGGGTAAAGCCCCTTGCTTTGCGCAAGACACAATTTTATTTAATTTAAACTAATTTATTAATTTTAAAATCATTAGTATATCAATTAATTAAAAAAAAATTTAAAAAAATAAATTTGATCTGTTATAATTATATTAAAAAATTTGTTATTATTTTACTTTATAATTAAAAAAAATTTGTATTTATAATGCCAAGTTATATGAATTTTACAAATTTCATAATAATAATAAATAATAAAAAAGAACAATTATAAAAAAAAATAACTTTTACATCACATTGATACGAGTTGTACCTCTTAGACCTTAGCCCCTCAAAAATAATAGACACGTGACTCAAACAAATAATTTGAATAAATTTGAGTATTACATTTGGCAAGTAAAGAGATACAAAAGAAAAAATAAAAATATATTGAAATCAATATAGATAGGAGAAGGAATAGATTACGAGTTAAACCTAAACATTGAACAATAAAAAGAATATCAACAAATAATTTTGCACTATCACCATATGTTCTATTTCACTTCCTCTTTATAGGTTATTCCATCCATAATCAGAGAAAGGTTAGAAGTCTTATATGCGGAGAATCGAAAACAATAAATAGTTAATGTTAGCATGTCAAATTAATATAAATGAAACCATAATGATAAAAACATAAAAATATATATATATATATAAAGGTAGGGTAGTAGAAAACTACATTAATACCCTACAAATTACTATTAGTATCCAAATGATATATGAAAGATAATCAATTATTTATAACTTCACCTATTAAATCATAAAATCAGTTTATTGGAATTTTTGGTATCATAATCTCTCTCAAACTCAAATTAATGATGCAAATCAAGAAAAATATATGGGCTAATATTTAAATTGGTTCTTAAAAACATTGTGTTTTTCAAATAAGTCCTCGAAAAATTTTATTAGTTATATTAGTCCTTAAAAAATGCAATAATTATAAGACAAATTTGCATAATATGTTCAAGAAACTAAAAAGAAGAATGCATTTAAGAGATAAAGGGAGGACAAAGTTAATTATGGTGACATTAGTAAAAAAATCTCTGATTATTAAATCAATATTTCTCAAGATATTATAATCTTTTTATGGGACTCCATAATTTGCATAAACAAAAAGTTAGAATTTACTTATTAAAAAAAAGAGTCAATTAAATTAATAATTTTTATTAAATTAATCATAGAACAAAAATTAATCAAATAATGTTGAACTAAATACCAAACAATGGAATATTTAACCTTATAATGAAAAAGTAGAGAAGATAGAACGTAATTTTTTTCTTCATTTTTTGTTCATGTGCTAGATCTACGAACTTATCCCATCAGAAAACAACAACTTCAACCCTTGCTTTTTTTTCTGTAAGTAAAACAATAACAAAGATTCAAAAGGAAGATAAAAGAGGTTGAAAAAGTAGAATTTTTGCCACTGATTTTTTTGAAAAGGAGAAAGAGAAAGTTTGAAAAATTAGATTTTTCCTTAGAGAATATAATCACAAACAATGTCAATAGTTGCTCATTTATACACATTTTCAAATTTTTTAAAAAAAATCCTAAATGACCATAATTTCATTTTGTTCGTTTCGTTCAAACACCATAAATGACATGCAAAAAAAACATCATTTCATAAATGATCAGTTTCAATTTCAAATTTACTCATAAATTTGGCTTTTTTTTTAAATTATCAGAATTTTAATTTTAAATTTATCCGCCTATAAATTTTACTTTTTTATTGCTTGAAGAACTACTCATTGCTAGACACTTGTAAAGCATTAAGAAATGACACTTGTCATCAAAATTAGGCCTCCAAATATCGCTCAATGAGCCTAGAGCACTATACATTTTATATTTTAATAGATAGATAGACACATTTTATGTAGTTGTGCAAAATTTCATATATACTAATAGTTGAATAAATTTTTTCATTTTTTTCAAAGTACACATTTCTGGACATATTTACCAAATTATTTTATATTAGTAGTACCGGCCTAAACTGGTATTGAGTTACTTTCAATACCAGTTCGGACAGGTATTGGGCCAAATTTTTTAAAAATAAAATACATCAATACCGGTCTATCATAAACCGGTACTGATTCAAAAATTATTTTTTTCATTTAATAATAAATATTTGATTTAATAATAGCAATAATTTAGGTATTAAATTACGATACTTTCAAAATAATAACATCATGTTGCAAACAATCACAATTTTAAAACAACGATTTAGGTACATTCCTTTAATTTCTCCTCTTAATTAATGCGCTCTCCTTTAATAATGAACATGCAATATGTAACGCCTAATTTAGATTAAATTCAAATTTCGTAAAAAAATTGATTATACAGTGACCATATAAAAGACAATATAATATATGATAATAATAATTAATTATAACAACATAAATATTAAAAAGGAATTAGATTAAAAAAATATATGCTTGATAAATGGATAAGATGCATACGTTGAATATGTATATGTAACGCCTAATACAGTAATAAATAATAATTAAAATGATATACTAATATTTATCATAAAAAGAAGGACCAATCATAATAAATAACCAATCATTAAAAAAAAAATTATAATACCCAATCCTCAAAAAAATAAACAGACGCGTGAATGAGAAAAATTAAAAGAACAAAAAATCATAATACACAATTTAAACATAAATTTAATTTCTATGCACATGTAAAATAGTTTTACACATGTATTTAATCAAGTGTTATCATATCATCAAAAGCAATTAATTTTTAAACTCATTATTTCTAAAGTCATATAAATGCATGAATGATGACTGTATAAAATTCTTTACATCGTCAATGCATCAAAATTAAACTCTTTAAACATTGAAAATTTTTACATAAAAGCAAATTATATGTATTAATCATTTGCATTAAATATCACACAAAAAAATTCATATGCATTAATCATGTGACAACATTATATCCGTTTCTTGTTTAGATGAGCAATTTATTACCATCCCACTAATTTAAAAGAGAGATAATAAATGTGTATTATGATAAATATCAATTTTATTTTATTTATTTAAAAAAAACTTTCATAGTAAATGAATTAAAAAAAAAATAATCACACTAAAATGAAAATTGCCATAACATCCATTGGATAGACAAAGTACGCAGATAAATTTTTACACCCGCCTCTATTAAAATTACACAAATCAAAATCACCTAATTTCTAACCTTTTCTACTCAAGATATGCATATGGTCTTTTTTTTCTTTATTCATTTTACCTGAAAAGTTAAAACAAATGTTAATCCTCTTCATTTGAAATTTCATAACAATAATCTCATTATTTTTGAAAATCCTAAAGATAAGAAAGAGAATTAATACAAAAATGTGCAGGTATGAGGCAAAAATAAAAATCTTAATTTGAAGCGAGAAGACTTCTTCTTTCATCTCTTTTTATCTTTTTCTCAACTTTTTGAATTTGAAAAACTTAAAAATTGAAAAATTAAGATGAAAAAGAACAATTGAAAAGAAGAAAAAAAAAACAGATAATAACATAAAAAAAAAAAGGATGAAAAAGAAAAACACATGGAGCAGTAGAAAAAAATCAAAGAACATAAAGAAGAAGAGAAAGAAAGAGATGGAGTAGGAGAGAAAAAAGAGTAAAAAACAGAATGCAGAATGTAATTTATGCTACTGCTGGTTGCTAATTTATAAAAAAAAATTTGATGTTCAAAAATAAAAAATTCATAAATAACCATAATTTCAATTTCAAATTTCAACAAATTACCATTACTAATGTGAATAATAAAGTAGCAAAATCTCTAATTTAATGAGCATTAATTCGATTAATTTAAAGTTATTTGTTGAGATTCTAAATTATAACTTTGATTATTTAGGATTTTTTTTTTAAATTCAAAAAATGTTTTGTTCGAAGAAGACCCCTTTCAATCAAAGATTTTAACATCTATTTTTTTTGGTGTCTAAAGATTTTAACATCTATTTTAAATATATGTTAACAGGTTGATATGCATTATTTTTCTTGTTATTTCATTTTCTTCTCAAAATAGTATATATATTATTGCATAGGAATTTCCCACTACTAATAGGACAATATAGATTCACATTTTATTAATCAATCAACAAATAAAGTACAAATTCAATCCATTAAATGTGAAATTCAAAATTTATGCATTTGATATTACCAACTTCGATTACGGCGTGAACTTTGATAACAAAAATGATCGGAATAAAAAAATAATAAGGACCTGTATTTGATAATAAAAATGACTGAATATGGATTAGTACATGAAAATAATGACCTGCAATCATAAGAGCAAATCTAAAAAAAAACATTATTATTCATCAAAAATAGAAGAGACATTTAAAAATAAAACATTACTATTCATCAAAAATAGAAGAGGTGAGTCTGTTAAACACCTCCTTTGGCATTATGTCGGCGTTCTCCTTCACTTCGATTTTCATGAGTTGCCTGAAAATAATCATTTAGTCATTTATCATGGATAGTAAGTAGTTTATAGAAATATAGCAAGAATGAAAAAAAAACCATGATTAACGTGCATTGAAGAAATTTGATTTCAAAATTATTAACAATTACTCACCTTGTTATCTGCATTGCTTAGAAATGACAAATATTAAGTAACACAATCAAGGATAAATATAGAGAAAGAAAAATGGCTAGACAAAAAATCAATAACATTTAAAAAATATATAAATTGAAAAAGGTTTTGCAGAAGATGTGCATAGTCCCATGGTGACAGGTAGAAGGAATAAGAAGGCAAAAAATATAAATTGAAAAAGGTTTTGCAGAATATGTCCTTTTATATATGAATGACTAGTTCAATTATTCATATCATTTGAATAATATTTAAAATATTTTTATCTTTTTAATAAATGATCGTTGATTTTTTTTTTCATGATTCTCTCTATTCAAATTTTAAATTTCAAAGATTACTTGAATTAGGGATAAATTATTTAAAACAATGAGATGGCATCAATTAACCAATTAAAAAAAGACACTTGGTGCGATTATAAGCATCGCCATATGTCAATAAAATAGAACGGCCAAATGGCGAGTACGGAGGCTAGAACCTTATTTTTTTAATATATTAATTAATAGATTAATAGATAATAGATTAATAGATAGATAATTTCGCACATCAAATACATAAATAATAGAATTTAGCAAAAAATTAATGAATTATAGCATACAAAATTTGAGTTACAATAAATAAAATAAGAGTTATTTTATACATGAATGTATATACACATAGTATTACTGTTATTTGTATATATGAAAAAATAAAAATTATATATATAATTTTTAATAAATTGATTACCTTATATAAAAACTAAAAATTATATTAATATAAATAATGAAATATGATTTATAATTGTTCTCTCTCTATTTTTAACATGATTAAATATTGCTTTTTCTATATATTCTTAATCAATTATTTAACTATGCATTATCTCTTATTCAATTGTAAAGTCCACTTGCTATAGTATTCATAGTATAAATAAATTTTGTACCAAAAATAATTATTATAGACAAGTGCATTTTAATGAATTAAAAAATTACTATTTTAATATATAGAAAATATTTTTTTATCTTAGCCAACTTAAAAAAACACTCATAGTTTTAGTTATATTTTAAAAAAATTTGCTTGCATTTGTTATTAACTAATTAAATATACATAGTCGCTAAATTAACTATCATTATTTATTTATTTTTATTGAATTAATTACTTAATTTAAGTTTTTAGTTTTTATACTTAGATCAAATTTAGCAAGATATTTATTATTATGGATAACACTACATATAGATTTATTCATACATCTATTCCAATAGAAATGATTCTTGTTTTTTTTTAATTGTGACTCAAATTTTTTGTATTAGACTATGTTATTTTTATATTAAACTTTATTATTTCTGTGCATGACATGTAAATCTATTGGATGTAAAAACATACAAGTGAATATATAAATACATAAACACCTAAATTTATTCTTATTATTATATATGTTTAGTTTAACAAAATAGTCTGTTTAACATAAAACTCAAGAAAATAGATTATATTTTATTTTGAAGACTTCTATAGTATAACATTGGGAATAATATATGTATATACATTTATATATAAGTATTAATTTATTTTTCAAATTTTTGTTGGAGCAAGTGTGCCTTTCTACCTAGGTCCTTCCCTCCTTTATGTTTGATAAAGTTGTTTTTAATATTCTTAATAATTTTAATGGATACAAATATAAATATCTATCAATATACAAAGTTACAGTTACTATAAGTATATATATATTTATGCATCTATCTAAAAAAATATTCTTTTATATTTTTAGCTATGATTAAATTTTTTAATTAGTTTTTATTATTTTTATATTTAATATTTTTGTGTTAGATTTTATTATTTTTTATACTTTATGCATGAATCTATTAAATATAAAAATATATAAATAATGCATGAATTTATGTATATTTAAATTTATTCTAATTATATTATTTTAAAATTTTAAATAACATTCACCAATCTAGTTATATTCAAATAGGTAGTAATTTAGATGCAATTAATTTATATAAAATTGTCATTTTATAATATTAAATTATATTTTAATCAAGTATGTTAATTTATTTTAAAAAATTAATAAATAATTTTAAATAAAATCAACTGTATTTACGGAATTTGACTTGGGGACGGATTAACCAAAGCAGAAAAAATTATCGATGTCATCAACAGGAATATATCCATTAATTAATACAAAGTTCAAAGTCTTGTAACGTGTAAGTTTCAGTTTCGGCCGTTCAAAGTTCTGTCATCATTGTATTTGTCACACTCGACTAGGGTGTGAGCACCGTCGAATTAGTTCGGATTTAGAGTAGAAATAAAATCAGACCAATTAACGATGAATTTGGTTAGTTTGGATAATTGAATATTCAATAAAATAAGAAAATTTAAAACAATTAAAAATAATAAAAGAAATAATTACAAGTAACAAAAAAATAAAAATTAATATTAGGTTGAATTTAATCAAATTGGACCAATTGTCCAATTATATTGCATTACTCATCGAATATTGAATTAATATAATCAATTTTGATCAAATCTAGATGAATTATTATAGACTCTCTTTAAAATTTGAAAAACTCCACTCGACTAAAATATTATGAGACACTAAAATTCTATTTTCGCTTCCTTTATCTTCCTCTAGCGTTTATGTTAGTCCTAAGTAAGTTTGGTTATCACATTTAAATTTTTTTATTTGCAAGAAGAGTCCTTAATTCATTATTATAATATTAGCAACATAATTCTTCTTAATTATAATAATAACTCAATGTAGTCATTTATTATTTTATCTCTAATCCTATATTCTACCATTAAAGTGTATATTGGATATGCACCCGACGCAGAATCAGATGCAGATCTGATTGCAACAACCAGCAAACATGTAAACAATGAGAAAAGGAAGATATCAAGTAAGGATATGAAATGCGTTTTGGTGATAAGGTATGAACTGTAAATAGAAAGAGCAAATACATTGTGTTCAAACAAAATGCAAAATTACTCAATTTTTTTTTTTTTTATCTATATTCAAAAATTACTTTCAGCTTATAGCAATATAATGCATATCTTTTTGATTTTTCTTTTCATTAATGAACTTTCTTGATCCATCTCAGGGATCATTCTCAATAATATCTTAACATTAAAAAATAAAATAAAAAAAAGAGACAACACTGTTGCAGGCCCTACTTCAACCAAGGCAATCAGTTCCATCAATAACAAAAGGAGAAAAGAAAAAAAAGACAAACCAAAAATTAAGAAGATCTCAATAAAAAAGCTATCATCCACCAAGAACACCACGACCTCGAGGATAAGGAAGAACAGAACAAGAAGATCAAAAGGCCCATGAAGGGCAGGCTGGACGAGGGCTAGTCTCGGCCCAGGACCTGGCCCCGGCGGTGTGTGCACAGCGTTCTGCCACCTTAACGAAAACATTCGCTGGTTCCTTCATTTTCTTCACTACTCTCATTTAACCTCCCTCGACACCTACATGATCCCTATCCTAGGTAATTCAATTATTGTCTTTACCAACTAGTAGAGTAAGTGAATAACTAAACTAACAACTTGATAATGTATCAGAAATGTCTAATCAACGTAGAGAGAGAAAATAGTTTAAAAATACATTACATTAGTGTTAGGGAGAAGAATCAGCAGATCCCACATGGTTGGATACCTCTATACTCAAATTTACTTGTACTGTTGTACATAATACCATAGCGTAAGACAACCAATTACTGATCTTAAAGATTCGTTGACTCACACAAATAAAATAAAGATGAATCGGTTGCACAAGTATATTAACAAGTTAAAGCTTCTTCAAAGAGCGAATTAGATCTGCCAAGTGCCAATGGAAGTTAGTTCATCCATGTTGTTTATCATAATAAGCTTACTCTTCCTCATCTCTGTGCTATTGCCATGGATTGCAAACAAGGGTAAGAGTGTCCATAAATTACCACCTGGGCCACGGAAACTACCTCTCATAGGGAACCTCCATCAACTTGCAGGCTCCCCACTTCCACACCATGCTCTCACAAAACTATCACACAAACACGGCACACTCATGCACCTTCAACTTGGTCAAATTTCAGCAGTGATTGTCTCATCCCCCGACATGGCCAGAGAAATCATGAAGACACACGATCTTGCTTTTGCAGATAGGCCTGAGTTCCTTCTTTCCAAGATCTTACTCTATGATTCATCAGACATCGCATTCTCTCCATATAGTGAATTCTGGAGACAGATGAGAAAGATATGCACACTCGAGCTTCTTAGTTCAAAGAAGGTTCAGTCCTTCTTCTACATCCGACAACAGGAGGTAACTAACATGCTAGAAACAATTCTCAACTCCGCCGGTTCAACCATCAATCTCAGTAAAATGATTTACAATCTCATAAGCACTGTGGTTTCTAGAGCTGCGTTTGGCAACTTAACTCAAGACCATGAACAGTTTGTGTTCTTAGTGAAGGAGATGGCAGCGGTAGGTGATGGATTTGCCATTTCGGATTTGTTTCCTTCCTTTAAACCTCTGCATTTCATCACTGGTTTTGAAGCCAAACTGAAGAAGATGCATGCCAAGATTGACATGATCTTAGTTAAGATCATAAAGGAGAATGAAGAAAGGAAAGTGGAAGACACAAACCAAGAGCATGAAAAAAAGAACGAGAATCTTGTTGAGGTTCTTTTAAGAGTCCTACATAGTGGCACCCTTGACACCCAAATTACAATGAACAATGTCAAAGCAATCATTTTGGTTAGTGTGTCTAATCTTTTGTAACTCCATTTACATGCAATTTTATTTCCGTATGATAACTAAGGCCTTCGAAACTATGATGTAGGACATATTTGCTGGTGGAACAGACACTTCAGCAGTAGTTATAGAGTGGGTTATGTCGGAATTGATGAGAAGTCCCAGAGCTATGAAGAAGGCACAGGCTGAGATTCGACAAGCCCAGAGCTATGAAGAAGGCACAGGCTGAGATTCGACAAGCTTTGAGAGGAAAGCAAACAATCAGGGAGGCAGATGTATCAGAACTTCCCTACTTGAAGGCTGTGATCAGCGAAGCAATGAGGTTACACACTCCTTTTCCTCTGTTGCTTCCAAGACAAGCCAGACAAGACTGCACCATCGGTGGATACCATATACCCATGAATACTAAAGTCATGATAAATGCGTATGCGCTCGGAAGAGATCCTGATTACTGGTATGATGCGGAAACCTTCCTACCAGAAAGGTTTGTAGACACTCCTATGGATTTCAAAGGGACAAACTTGGAGTACGTTCCTTTTGGAGCAGGAAGGAGAATGTGTCTGGGACTTACATTTGGTTTAGCCAACGTGGAGTTTGCTGTAGCTATGCTACTCTACCACTTCAACTGGCAACTCCCTAACGGAATTAAGCCAGAGGATTTGGATATGACTGAAGCAAAAGGAGCCGTGGTTGGAAGGAAAAACAACCTTTACCTGATTCCCACACCTTACCATTCTTAGATCCATCATGTTGCCTAATAAATAATATCATGTGTGTTATTCATTTGGTATGTGTTGCTATATTAAGTATAAAATGAATCTGATATTATGAATTTAGAATTTGAGCATACACTTTTAAAAGATAATAACAAGTGTAATAAAAGCTAATGCTGGCATTGGTTATCGAGAATAAGAAACAATTACATTGGGGAAATTTACCAGCTCATGCAAATTCCATTACTATATACACTAACAAAAAAATATACAGAAGAACAGGAGAATATTAAATTAGAAAAATAATATTTAGAGAAATGTTAGAGGACAACATCTTTTACAAATATTAGCCGACACTTTATTTTTGTACTATTAACATTTTCTTTGGGATTAACAAAAGGGTTGGTACATAGCTAAATCTCAAGTCCTATGAAGAAGATCATTGCTAAAATGATCTGAAGAGAGTCAGCACCAAGCTGAAGAGGTAACCATAGCTCTCCTCATCCATCCAAGATAGATGGCACCATCTCTCTGATCAACCCTATAATTCCCATTGAATTCCTTCATCATGTTCCGGACAGCACCCATCACATAAGGATTCAATGGGCACTGTCTGAACCCAGCCATGGAGAATCTCATTCTCCACTTTCCTAGAAGCTCATGCCTCTCTACTCTCTCCACTCCCTCGCAAGCTACCATGTTTACAATGTCCCGCGCCACGCAGTGCTGCTCCGCATTCAACCGCTTCCTGTCATCTCTCGGGCACGCCGCATCTATTGATTCAAACATTGCAGTGTAGTAATCCATTATCTCAACAAACCTGTTGAAGAAAGATGAAGTGTTGGTGTTGGATTCTTGCTCAACAAGTGTCACAACCTTGGGAGACAAGCTCTTAACCAATCTCAACAATCTGTCCCTGTGGTTCTCTGTGCTTACACTCTCATCCTGCATGTGGTGCAGAACATAAGGAAAATTTACAGCCAGAGCTTCCCCTTCTCGAATCACTATATTTGTTTGCTCAACTTGGCTGCCACACATTGCAGCTATGTGGAACTCGAATGGCACTCCACAAGACCTGGCAAAATCGGAGAGCCTTTGTCCAACAATCTCTAGTCCGCCGCCACGCGCATGAATGGATTGAGAATCATCCACGCCGGTTATGCGAATGGCCGGCGGTCCACCCGGCCTATGTGCCAGAGCTTGAATAAGTAAATGCCACTGTGTGCCCTGTGTGATTTGGAAATCGATTATGTGAATCATGGATTCATTTGCCATTGCTTCTGTGATGACTGCGTTTGCAGATACATATGCAAACTTCCAAAATGGGCAAATCTGATACAATATGTGCATGTAACTCATTAATTCTTTGCTTGTTGGTTGTTCACACTTCAAGGATTTGTATATCATACTCCCAGATGACTCCAACCTTGCTCTTAGCCCCTCCAACAAGTAAGCACCTAGCCTCTGGAATGGTTCCCCATAAACTGATACCATCTTCCCCAACACATTATCCATCCAGCCAATTGCTGTGGCTATATCATCATCAGACACAGCCTGCGCACATCGAAGCAGCACATCTCTCAGGTCTAACTTTGGAATCATCTGCACAATCTGCTCCCAATCATATTCAATTGTTGGAGAGGCTGTGGTGAGGCCACCGTGGACACAGTTGTCACAACTGTCAGCAGCATCTGATTCATTAGGCTCCAACAATGAAATCTCCAGTTCTCTGAGCTTGTTCTTCCATTCATTCCCATCATCAACACTAGAGTAGCCGCTATTTGGCGAGCCATAGGTGTTGTCGGATGAGTGGTGGTTATCTGAATAGCATGACTGAGAGACTTGTGGAGAAAATGGGCTCCTATTAGAAGATAATCCACTGGCATAGGAAGGGGAATCATCAGTTTCACAGCCTATGAGGTCAGTGGTTGCTGGGGATGAGTTCAGGGTAAAGTATTGATCCTTGCAGGATTCAAAAGAAACATTGGTTCCCTTCATGATACTATCATGGTGGATATTGTGGCATAAATTGCTTTGTAGCATTTGATACATGCTATGGACAGGTTGGTGGTAGAATTGGATGATACCAGCTTGGTTTGGATGCCTCTCAGATATTTGCATGTACGATAAGCGAAGGCTCTTTGCAACTGCAGAAAGTTTGATCTGCATAATAAGAAGAGGATAAATGAATTAAATTTCGTAAAAGATGAAGATCTAATGATGAAGAAGGTGTATGTAAATAAAAGTAAGTAGAAACTTGGAAAATGAAGAAAATCTACAAAAAGAATCAAGAGTCACTAATCAAATTTTTCCATCATCCGTGAAATAAATAAAGAAATTGAAATACATAACGAAAAACATGGAAGATCCACTGGTAATCCTAAATCCTGATCTAAGCATACCCTAATCAAGGCTGAAACTGAATTGGGGAAAGTCTTAGAAGGAAAGGACACATAAATGACAACAGGAACCCTATGTGGAAGTAGGTAAGATTCTTTCAGGGTTTGAATAAGCACACAACATAAGGATCCAGAACAGGGAAGGGGATCAATATATCATAGATTTGCATCAATATTCATCGAAAGAACTATACAGCTATTAGCTAGTAAGTAATTTATGTATTCATATTCCTGAGAAATAAGTGAAATAGCTGTTTAGCAAATAAGCAAGCAAAGGCAAAAGCAAGAGAAAATAGTAAGACTATTCAGAAATTACATAATATAGAAAAGAATTGAATGATAGATACAAAGAAATATGGTATAACTTTTATCTATGAAGTTCCAAAAGGGCCAAGTTTTCTCATAGGACAGCAAATAAGAGGCTCAAATATCAGAATTCTGAAAACATAAAGCATAGAGAAAGAAGTAACGTACCTGAGGGCAGAAATGAGAGGGAGGAACGTGATTGCCTTCTTCTCCGGTCCCTTAAACGAAACTAAGCTTATTGTTATGTTGCGTTTTATGAGTTATGACTTGTAGCTTGATGTAGGTAGGTATAGGCTATTGATTAATAATTTAATATTAATAAATATATGTGAATATATAGGCCACGTTGCAGAAATAGAATAATTAATAAGCACTCGGTTTGGTTGAAGTTGAACACACCCACTCTTTGACTATCTAGGAACCAACTACGAAACCTACATTATCAGATCATCTTATCTCCAAATTACAGGGCCTCATACTCATACTCTTACAAACAAGAAACTTGTTAGAATCTTCTGCCCCAACTCACTACTCCTTTAAAATTATTCTTATCTTTTCACTTTCATATTTCTTTTTGGTGTCTACTTTCATCAAAACATAACTACTTGTGGTGGAACTGTTGTGAATAACTGAATAAGAGGATACCGTTTTCCTTTTTTAACCATGGATTAAGTGAAGTGAAGCGGTTCCACTCACAAGATGCCACATGAGAGAACTTCCATGGCCAGCAATTCCTTTTTTTTTTAATTATTAAAATAAAATGCAAACTATTTTTGTGGGACTACTGTCGACCACCGTCCACTAACTGCAGTTTCTCCAACTTTACTTCTTAAAATAATAAGAAGTCTGTCATGACTCTCACATGTTAAGAATATGCAAATTATTAGCTTAGTCATATGGGCTATGGCGTGGGGATTGGGATTAATCTTCTTAATACCTGAGTGACTCACCCACTAAAATACAATATAGGAGGACGTCTCGAAAGTGGGACCAAAGAGTGTGATGTGAGGTAGTTAAAAGAAGCGGTGTTGAGTACACTCAACAGATCACAGAGATGACTTTGATTATATGTGAGTGATCATGTGAAGATTTGTGGTGATCTTATTCTTCCCAACTTACTGTTATGAGACTAATAATTTTTGTATTCGGAGGTGGGCCCTTATCCCTAAAAAAATAATAATCAAAAGTTTGTCTCACCTAAATTCCCAACAACCATCGACATTGTTTAATGCTGCATTTGTCCAACAAGTATAGGGCCAGGGATAAGAAAAATAACATGATCTCAGCGTTAAACTTGTGCTTCAAGCAACTATCCATAGGCAACAGTACGAGATTATGACATACAAATCCATTCATCCATATCTCAATTGTTGTTACTTCCAACTCGATTTAAGTTGTTGAAAGAAAAGCAGGGGAACATATTGGAGAAGAAAATGTTGATAATCAATTCTTATTCACCAATAATCCCTACAAGAGCATGAACCTCCATCAAAATGATGGAAACGGTTTCTATCTCTTACAATTATTTTCCTTTTGTAGACCTTGGAAATAAATTTAATGCTCAAATGACAATCCTCACAAACTCGCAGGTTCTTAAAAATCCGGATGGGACTCCCAGGAGCAGTGGTTAGTAGTCCATAAGCAATTGCTAACTTTTCACTATGAGTAGCTAACGCATTCTGTTTCTCTTGTTCATCAAAATCTTGTACGGTTGAAGTTGTTAATGGCTTGTATCCAGCACATTGAATCCTATCAAGTACTTCTAACAACATTTCATATATCTCCAAGGATTTTGGATGGGATTTGTCTCCAGAAACAAATTCATAGACTGCATTATCAACTTCAATTGAGCTGCTTCCCGGGATTTTCTGAATATTCGAACATTTCATACTCCTCCTCAGCATCACAACCCTGTCCCATTTCTTTGCTTGGGAATATATGTTTGACAGGAGAACATAATTCCCATCTACATGAGGCTCCAATTCAAGAAGATTTAACGTGGCTTCTTGTGCAAGGTCAACATTTTTATGAATTTTACAAGCTCCAAGAAGGGCCCTCCAAACTATGGCATCTGGTTCAAATGGCATAGTTCTGATAAGTTCCCTAGCCTCTTCAACCAGCCCCGCCCGCCCTAAAATGTCGACCATGCATCCATAGTGCTCAATCTTTGGAGGAATTCTGAAAACACTACTCATTGATTTGAAGCATGCCCATCCCTTGTCAACCAATCCACTATGGCTGCATGCACTTAATAAACCTAAAAAAGTTACATCATTTGGTTTGATTCCTTCAGTTATCATCTTGGAAAAACATACTAGAGCCTGCTCACCAAATCCATGATTTGCAAGTCCCATTATCATGACACTCCATGTAAATACATCCTTATTGTCCAATTGCTCAAACATCCTCAGTGCATTATCTATGTCCCCACACTTGGCATACATGCCCAAAAGACTAGTTCCCAGTTTCATGTCTACATCAATTCCATTCCTTTCAATGTACTCATGAACCATCTTACCCATACCAAGGGCACCCAAACTTGCACATGCAGATAAGACACTGAACGTGGTGACCCTATCAGGAACCACATTAGCTACTTGCATTTCATGAAACAGTTTCAATGCCTCATTAGATTGCTGTCTCTCTTCAACATCAGTATGGGTCGACTTCTGCACCGTCCCAGCATCGCCTAGCGAGGCATAGCCATGGATCATGGTGTTCCAAGAAACCAAATCCCTCTGAGGCATTTTGTTGAACAGTTGGTGTGCCATCTTAATTTCCCCTGTTCTAATATACTCAACCAAAAGCACATTATAGGAAACCAAGTCTGGTTCTTCCATTGAATCCAAAACCTTGCGAGCACAATCCAAATGACCACATTTTGCATACATTTCAATGAGCGCAGTTTGGACAAACAAATCAGGAGCAAAGCCAAGCTTGAACACTTGGGTATGAATCTTTGTGCCATTTTCCCAATCCAACAACCTGGCACATGCCTGAAAAACCAAGGAGAGGCTGAAGCTATCAACGGAAACATGAAGGAGCATTTGGAAGTAAAGGGTAACAGATTGTTGAGGGTTTTGGGCATAGAGGTAAGCGCGGATCATGGTGTTCCAGATGAAGGTGTCGCGAAGGGGAAAGGAATGGAACAAAGAGCGAGCGTAGTGCAAATCAATGGGAGCAGGAAGCGAAACGAGTGTGGATAAGAGCTTGGCTTGGAGGAAAGGATTAGGAGAGTGAGAGGAACATGTTTTGATGTAAAAGGCGTGGACTTGAGTCAACTGCTTTCGGGTTATGGTGTCCTTAAGAAGGGACTTGATTCTCTGCTCTGTGCCCTTCCTCATTCTAATCACATTCAACCATATGCCATTATGCCCAAATCACTTTAGTTAAGGCATTTATGTTAGATTGTCTTGTAATTTTTTTCATTTTCATATTTAGGATCTAAAATTCTGATTTTAAATGTTATATTTAGAAAATAGTTAGATTTCCTTCATTTATAAAATATGTATTTAATTTTATCATTTATTAGTTCTATGGGTCACTTAATAGTTATTACATATAAATGCATTTTGAATTAAGATAAAAGTAAAAGGAGAAAACTAAAATTCCTTCGTCATTTTTGAAAAAAAAAATTCAAAAATTTCATTTTTAATATCCAAAATCTCATACAAAATCAAGATTTTTACTTAAAATTGTTACATGATTTGAATATAAATTTTCAGAAACAATTCAATATCCTAAGATTGAATAAAACGATATTTAAGTTGCATAATCAACACATGCGTTGGTATGTATATACCAGTATACATGACCTTTCAATGGATATTTATATACATGAAAATGGAAAATAAGTTCCATATAATTGGTATTGAGATATTGGCTCACAAAGAAATAAAAGGGAATAGATTTGAACGGATTCAAACTGGTTCTTAGCCATCTTATAATAATGCAGATCTACCAACCAATAGGAGCATACTTTCATGAAAGCTTTACATGTGCATGGAAAACAAGTTCCCTAAAAAATGGTAGTCTTCAAAGTGCAAAGAATGACACCACTTCTTCTGCTACTATCATTTGTCATTCAAAAAGAAAGCCACACAACATGCATGTATATATCATGTATCTTACAATAATAATAATAGTATAACTGATCACAGCAGTCATAGCAGTAAACTGTTGCTAACAAATTCATTTCAGTGTGTAAGTAGACATGGTTGATTCCGGTAGGTACATTTCAATTAACTGTTTACTAATGTCATGACTCATTTGGAAGTTTGTTGATACCAAATATCTTCATTCATCATTTTAGTTAGTTTGAAGTAACTTACTTTTCTGAAGCTGCTATATATGTCAATTCAATTCAAACTCAGCTCCACCCTCCAACTACCTTTTTTTTCTCTTTTTCTTTATTGGACATACCACAGAAGCATATAAGCCATAACACTAACTACTCTTGTAGACAATTCCATCAGCAAAAAATGTAGCGCACTAACCTGTAGTAGTGCTAGTGCTTCATCAACTTTTTATGCTTGTATTTTGTTATCTTTTGGTTTAGATTGGCATGTCCTTCCGGAAAATTAAATTAAAACCTGCTTTTTGTTATCTAATTCAATGGCAAAAGGGTTAAACTGAATATAATAGGATATCTA
>JASCZI010120893.1:49171-91174 GCA_036250425.1 Stylosanthes scabra | reverse complement strand
AAAGTGTGTTTCAAACTTCAAAAAGATAGAGAAAAGTAATAGACAAGAAGGGGTGGGGGGGCTTCTGCTTCATAAAAGAAGCATCCAACTAAAGCATTATTGGTTAAGTGCTGCTTGCATATCAGCATGCCATGCAAATCCAAGCACTTAGAGACAAACAAGTTGCATAGAGAGAGAGAAAGAGAGAGAGAGAGAGAGAGAGAGAGGAAGAATGTTGGTATGTTTGTCTTTGTCACACATAATTGTTTGATCAAAGCATGATGATGGTGCCAAAGATTATTCCTCCTTCTAACCCTTGTCCTTTTGCACTTACACACTGCCCCCAATTCATCCACTTCCCCTTCTCCCAACAAAAGGAAAAAGATACAGGACGCTTATGCTTATGAATTTCTAAGCAACAAATCAGCCAATAAAAAATAGAATATCTGTAATCACTGTTCAGAACGTTCACAATGAAAGCTATAGAATATCCTAAACCTAAAGTAATCATCTGCCAACTTTGTATTTTTTTTAGAAATAGAACATCCTAAACATAAAGAAATAGAACATCCAATTTACATTATTGATTGAATTTTTATTGGTTATCTAGCATTCTTGTATTCTTATTGATTATTGATTAGAAAGAAAATAATAATAATAATCAAAAAGGGAAAAGAAAAGTGAAGTATTCCCAACAAACAAAATAAGCCATCCAAAAAGAGTCTCACACACACCAAGCCCAAAGCTGAAGGAAAGTACTTTAGTACATGTTGGTAGAGCAGCACTGGACTTGTTATTCCTCCAAACACAACCTTCCATGCACTAGTTGCAACATTCCCTTTGGACTATTCTGGTAGCAGTTTTCTGCTTTACCAATGTTTTTGCCTCTTTGTATCCAAAAAACAGGAGAGATATATGTTTGTGGCAATTCAATTCCCCCACACATAGCATAGCCATTAGGCACTATATGAAAATCGTTACCTAGATTGACAAACCAACATCTTCTTTTTGGACTTTGCACCTTATCTGCCGATTCTCCTTCCTTTACAATTTCATTGATGCACTCAAATTTAATGAACCATGATTTCATCACACTATAAATAGAGATGTCACACATTTCATGCCTCCTTAGTCCTCCTCAGCTTCCACACTGTGCTTTTCTGATTTTGAATCCATAACAACAACAACAACAACAAACATATATATATGGTAATCATAATGGGGAGGGAAACCATGCACTCTTCAATAGCTCTACTGCAAGAAAGGTTCAGAGAACTGCAGAGAGTGAAAGAAATGAGGGAGGAGAGAGAGCTTCTGAAGATGATGCTCAACACTGATCATCAACCTCCTAATAAACAATACTTGATGAGTTCCAATTCCATTAATCATCCTGCTTCCATGATGATGACTTGTTATTATGAACCAACTACGAGGCTGTTTTTCCACCCTGAACTTATTGCCATCCCTTCCTGCAGGTTACCATCACCATCACCTTCTCCGCCGCCACCGCCAGCCCTTGTTTCTCTTTCTCTATGGCCAACATCATCTCCTCAGCTGCAGGACGATAACAAGAAGAAGACAAGTGCAGAAGTTAAACAGTGCCTCCATGGTTCTTCATGGGAGGATTGGGAGTCTAACTCTGCTGATTCTGATGGTGTTGATACTACTCTCCATCTTTAGTGTACACTAAACTTGCATTGTATAATTATTGATGTAGTTTTTATGACATATATATAACAATGGTTTCATCTACAATAATCTGGTTTCGTCTTTATTGTATTAGCATGAGCTCTTAAGTCTTTAATTTGCAGCTTGTTAGTAATCTATATCAATTAGGCCTAAGTCCAATTTTATTGTTGGAAAGTACAAAAGTGGCAATCTTTGATGATGGGCATGGCCAGAATGGGAAATATGTATCAAGAAAAAGACGATAGAAAACATAAAATATATATACATACATGCAGGAATAGATCCCTTTGAAGGAGTAAATGATTGCCATGCAACAACGGTTTACCAAAATAATAGAACAAGTACTGAAGATGAATTCAAAGCTCAATGAATCTAAATTGTCTTTTCTGTTTGTTTTGGTGTGACACAATACACAAAAACTCCAAACAGTACCTCATTTCTTTCTTTTAACATTATTACTTCTTGCCTACTGAGTTGAGATACTGTTTTTAGTGTTATAATATATACACACACACACTAGAAATAATGTTTGGTGAGGGTCCAGTTCATTGATCTTCTATCTACACTCATTTCGCCGAGATTTAAGTACTGGGGAAAAAGAAAAGAAAAGAAAAATTAAAGGTGAAAAAAAAAATTAAAATTCAAAACCAATAGGATAAGCCTTTATCATAAGCTTGTATGATAAGGGCTATTTGTTCTTTATTTCTTGTACACAATTAAAAGTTAAATCACTTCTTTATTTGAGGTTCCTGTAGAGATTCTGATTTCTGCTTTTATTTTTAGTCTTACATATATATATATAGCTTGCTTGGGACGTTTGTGATCTATATTTCTCATTGCAAAAGAAGAATATATAGGTATTCAATCTAATGGGCCAAGCCAACTGCTAAAGAGGTCATCTTAATTTACAAATTCTGGCATGGAATTATGCATTCTTATGATGCAAGTAACTGATAGATAATTAAGGAAGTTATTAGACAAATGATATTTGAGATTTCCATTGTGTATAAGAAAGCAAGTTATTGTAACACCAAAGGGACGCAAGTAGGACCATAGCTTGGTGTCTCAACCTTTGGAAAAAGAAATACTGTGTATCATGTCCTTGACCTTTATTCTCTTCAAAGAGAAATTTTATATATAGAGCTTCACTTGTAAGAATATTTCTAGCTATGTTATTGTATGAATCACAGAAGCTCCCAAGAAATATGATTTGTCCAATTCTCAAACTTCTGATTGTTCTGCTCCTTTTGAACCTATGTTTTCAAGCATCTGGTAATTCTTGTTTTACACAAGTATAGTTACATTTACTTAACAATGTTTAGTCTAATGCTGAGTTGAAAATATTTAGGACAATATATGGAATGGTGCATAGCTGATGAGCAGACCCCAGATGAAGATCTTCAAAGGGCCATGGAGTGGGCTTGTGGAAATGGAGCAGACTGCAGCAAGATACAATTGAACCATCCCTGTTATCTACCAAACACTCTGAAGGACCATGCCTCTTATTCCTTCAATAGTTACTATCAGAAGTTCAAGAACAAAGGAGGCTCTTGCTATTTCAATTCTGCTGCAATCACCACTGACCTTGACCCAAGTAATTAGCATACATTTCTAAATAATAATATCTATGAGTTGATATTATTTAGTGTAATTTGTGATATTGCCATTGTAAACTGTATCTGATTTTTTGTTCATTGACAGGTCATGGCTCTTGCAAATTTGAGTTTATCCCTTGATGACTGAAACTTGAAACAACATATTCTTTTATTTTGAGGTTAACCTTTGCAAGGAGTAACCAAGTCAGTTCTGCTTTTGTTTCTGTCTGCGCCTCTCATATTCATGTTGTTCCATCTGTTTCACAACAACTATTACTTTCAAACTGTATGTAAAGGAAGAGAACCAAAGTCATTTGTATGTTTATATATATCAAAGTGCTAAAATTTATAGGTTGTTTAATTTCATAATTCCATGCATATATGTAAATTTGGGAGGATACTACAGTATACAAATAACCGTCATTTTAATTAAGATCAAGGAGAAATAAACTCTTTAGAGCGAAATGAGCCTTAAATTTTTTAAAAATGGAACATGGCAAAATGGTGCAAGGAAACGGAGTCCATTTTTGTTGCATGGAACAAGTCTGATAAGCCTGATGCTATTGTTATAAACCATTTTCTTGATCACTCGCTTAAAGAGTTCTAGGACCGAAAAAAAGAAGAAAGAGGAACAAGTTGTTGCATTAATGAATTTGAAGAATAATGAGTATCACATTTCAGCTTTTGTATGGAAGCTGGTTTACATTCCAGAATTTCCTAAATCTTATTGTATACAACAACAGCCTACCCCTCATTACTATGCTAATTCCACTTCTGATCTAGTGATTCCTCACTTCTGATGGCTTCTTCTAAGATATTATTATACCTATTGAAAAGGGTTCTTAAAGAATGCTTAGACAAGTACAGTACATATATATGTAGTTATTTACTCCAAGCTTCTGTGAAAGATTTGTCTGATCAAATATATGACTATGCATGCTTACATGCACCCAAATATTTCCCACAACTTGTTCAAAGAGAATCCTGCTTTGGTTTGTATGTAGCCTCATCATCTAAAATTTTGCAGATTTTCATTCATGACTGAATGAAGGGAAAAAAAAGTTAAAAACTACTGTTATCTGTGTGTACTGACTACTGATGATTAGTCTTACAACTTACTTCAGTTTGGGCTCCTTTATTTTGTAGGGTGGGCCTAAAAGGGAGGCCTGGTGGGGCTTACTTTTAACAACAGAAACTCTCAAAGTGTCAAGAGTTAGGAGCCTGGTCTCCTAAGCTGAGCACCCGTGCGCAAAGTCATTAATTTAAAGTTGTGATCTTTTAGGCCTTATAAACTTGGCCGTGGTTAAATAATAAATATGTTGGATGTGTGAATATGTAATGTGTGTGTGTTTGTGATATAATGTCTAGAATTGGGGGCTGTTGTTCAATCCATTCAACAAAAAAAAAATGGCAAGAGATAACAACCCAAAATAATAATTAAAATTTAAAAGGAAATTATGTGGCCCTCCCAACTACCCCTTTATTGTTGTTGGGGGGAAATTTTTAATCACATCCAAGGTTGTATTGTATCTATCAGTATCTTGTATGATCTCACTGTATGGATTGGAGGGTGTTCATGGCTGATGACAGAGTTGGCATTCTATTTTTATTTATTTATTTTTACGGTCTTCGAGTCTCTGATGGTCATGGAGCCTTCTAGTATGAGGCAAGTGGCGTTATGGACCATCATACTCCTTGAATCTTTAGCCATCAAATAGATACATAGATACATCAACATCCCAAATCTAATGCACCTTACTCCCTAATCTCCTAGAAAACACACACTCAACAATTTATTGTGTTATGCAAAGTTTAAGTGAAGTATGGCTGACTCAATTAAATGGTTAATCCTATGATGATTACTATTGATAATGATGGTGTAATGAGCTAAAACCTGAAAACAAAACAGCAAGTGTGAAGTCTTGAAAAGGTAATAGATAAAGACATAAAGTGTTTAAGGCTTAGTGGAATGTAGTAGTTGATAAGATAATAGGGTTAGGCAAATAACCATGTGAACACAAATTCACATCACAAGACAAAAGCATACACATGTGGCCCAACACAATCATATTCCATGATTGCATTTTCTTATTTTTACATGAAGGCATGGAAGAATTAATCTCCCTTGTCATTCTGCACAAAGAAAAAGTGAACAAAAATTAGGAGCCATATATTCGCAATGGCATGGCCTAAGAAAAAGAGATGACGCACCCTAAAAATTGAACCACACCGCCTTTTAAATGACTTAAATTAAGGCCCTCCTTAGTCAGTTAGTCCTTACCCCTATCAGAACCTTTCTAGGGACGAGAAATTGTTCCTCCTCTCTAGAAAGTAGAAACCATGAATGAGCTCTCAAAGCCACAAATTTTCTTTTTCATTTTGCAGTCCTTAAATGCAGAACCATTTAATGACCCTTATTTTAACATGAAATATATGAATATGAATACCATATGATATGATGATAAATAAATAGTTAAATACTCATCAAGTTGCCTTTGTCTTTGTCCACTTGGCACTCTCTCATGCATTTATAGCTAAAGATCCATCATCACCACCACTTTACAATTTTAAAACCAAAAACCCAAAACCTTTGTTTGTGAATGAGTATATATAAGCAGTGAAGTTCTCAGGATTGTTTGTCCCAAGATAACTCCTGACTCCTTAGTGTGTTTCTGCTATACAATAGTTCTCTCTCAGGTTCTTGTTTTGGAGTGTTGTTGAAAATGAGTTATTTGGGTGTGGGTGTTAGTCCTGGAACTGTGCCAGTTTATCACAGCAAAGACCTTAAGATGTTAGATAGGAGGGTGAAGATAGCAGAGGTGGTGCTGAGGTGTGTGATCCTTGGCCTTGGAGTTCTTGCAACTGTTCTTGTTGTCACTGATACACAAGTAAAAGAGATCCTCTCCTTTCAGAAGAAGGCTAAGTATACAGACATGAAGGCTTTAGTGTAAGCCCTTATTTCTTTCTTTCTTCTATTTTTCTGTTGGAAAAATGGTAATGGTAGTGTGCATGCATGTCCAGTCCCTGATGATGTTCTTGTATTCATAATATTGATTGCAGGTTCTTGGTGGTGGCCAATGCTTTGGCTGCTGGCTATTCCTTGATTCAAGGACTTCGCTGTGTTCTTAGCATAATTAGAGGGAGTGTACTCTTCAGTAAGCCCTTAGCTTGGATTATTTTCTCTGCTGATCAGGTACCTGAATTTGCAATTGGCCACATTTCACTCTAGTTGGTTATGGTTTGCTTTCATGGCATAAATTTGTATAGCAATTCAAATCAATAGTGGCCCCAATTGTGAGGAACCTCAATGTAACCTTACATTATTGATACTAGTTACAGTTACTCTCACTCTAACAGAAAGGTATGATGAACTCATTCTATTATATATGCAGGTAATGGCATATGTGACTGTGGCGGCGGTGGCAGCATCGGTGCAATCAGCAGTGTTTGCAAAGGCAGGGCAACCTGAACTTCAATGGATAAAGGTTTGCAGCATGTTTGGCAAATTCTGCAATCAAGTGGGAGAAGGGGTAGCTTGTGCTGTTGTGGTTAGCCTTAGCATGGTGCTCCTCTCTTGTATTTCTGCTTTCAGCCTCTTCCGTTTGTATGGCAGTAACAAAAACAAGAATGGAGGCTGGTAGGCTTAGGAACTACCATGCTTTCTTACCAAATTTAACAACCTGCCTAGAGCCTACCTCACCTTCTCCCCCTCTCTTTCTTGGCTATTGTAATAGTTTTCAAATTCATTACAATGCTCATTCTCAATATGTAGTAATGCTTCAACTATGATGCCAATCTGATTTCTGCCAATGTAACTGCTCCTTATTCTCAATAATGAATGCCAGCATTAGCTTTTATTACAAATGTTATTATCCTTTTAAAGTATCATATTATATTCATTTTGTGCTAATATGGCAAACACATAGCAAATGAAAACACACATGATATTATTTATTAGGCAACATGATGGATCTAAGAATGGTAAGGTGTGGGAATCAAGTAAAGGTTGTTTTTCCTTCCAACCACAGCTCCTTGTGCTTCCTCCATATCCAAATCCTCTGGCTTAATTCCATTAGGGAGTTCCCAGTTGAAGTGGTAGAGTAGCATACCTAGAGCAAACTCAACGTTGGCTAAACCGAAGTTAATTCCCGGACAAATTCTCCTTCCTGCTCCAAAGGGAATGTACTCCAAGTTTGTCCCTTTGAAATCCATAGGAGTGTCCACAAACCTTTCTGGTAGGAAGGTTTCTACATCATACCAGTAATCAGGATCTCTTCCCAGCGCGTACGCATTTACCATGACTTTAGTATTGACGGGTATATGGTATCCACCGATGGTGCAGTCTTGTCTGGCTTGTCTTGGAAGCAACAGAGGAAGAGGAGGGTGTAACCTCATTGTTTCGCTGATCACAGCCTTCAAGTAGGGAAGTTCTGATACATCTGCCTCCCTGATTGTTTGCTTTCCTCTCAAAGCATGTCGAATCTCGGCCTGTGCGTTCTTCATAGCTCTGGGGCTCCTCATCAATTCCGACATAACCCACTCTATAACTACTCCTGAAGTGTCTGTTCCACCAGCAAATATGTTCTACACCATAGTTTCAAAGGCATTAGATATTTAGATATCATAAGGAATTGCATGCAAATGGAGTTACAAGAGTATAGACATACTAACCCAAATGACTGCTTTGACATTGTTCATTGTAATTTGTGTGTCAAGGGTGCCACTATGTTGGACTCTTAAAAGAACCTCAACAAGATTCTCGTTCTTCTTTTCCTGCCGTTGCTCTGTATCTTCCAATTTCTTTGCTTCATTCTCCTGTATGATCTTGTCTAAGATCTTGTCGATCTTGACATGCATCTTCTTCAGTTTGTCTTCAAAACCAGTGATGAAATGCAGAGGTTTCAAAGAAGGAAACACATCCGCAAGGGCAAATCCATCGGCTAGAGCTATTGTCTCCTTCACATAGGACACAAACTGTTCATGATCTTCAGATAAGTTGCCAAATGCAGCTCTAGAAATCACAATGCTTATGAGATTGTTAATGATTTTACTGAGATTGATGGTTGCACCTGCGGATCCGCGAATTGTTTCTAACATGTTAGCTACCTCCTCTTGTCGGATATAGGAGAAAGAGTGAACCTTCTTTGAACTTAGAAGCTCAAGTGTGGATATCTTCCTCATCTGCCTCCAGAATTCACCATAGGGAGCGAATGCAATGTCTGCTGAATCATAGGCTATGATCTTGGAAGGAAGGAACTCGGGCCTATCAGCAAAAGTAAGATCATGCGTCTTCATGATTTCTCTGGCCATGTTGGGGGATGAGACAATCACTGATGAAATCTGACCAAGTTGAAGGTGCATGAGTGGGCCGTGTTTGTTTGATAGTTTTCTGAGAGCCTGGTGTGGAAGTGTTGAGCCTGCAAGTTGATGGAGGTTCCCTATGAGAGGTAGTTTCAATGGCCCAGGTGGCAATTTATGGATACTCTTACCCTTGTTTGCAATCCATAACAATAGCACAGAGATGAGGAAGAAGAAGCTTATGATGATAAACACCAAGGATGAATTAACTTCTTCCATTGGTACTTGGCAGATCTAATTCTTCGCTCTTTGAAGGAAGCTTTTACGGTACTTACTAGTATGTACTGCTGCAACCGATAAATCTTTGTTTTATGCCTTTATGGTGTGCATCCTCCACCCGTAAAGTCTTTTTTTTTAATTAATAAAGTAACCTTTTTCTACTTTGGTAAAGTAACTCAAGGCCAAATGATAGATAGAAAACGGTGGTTAATGGTTAATTATTACACAGTAAACATTTAGCTCAAATGAGTTGGTACTTCTCCTCCGACTATCTTTGGTAAAAAAAAAAAAACATCTATATATATTTTCTGCATCTAAGAACTGTTAGTATTTTATATTTTTATTTGTGTTAGTGAGCGAAAATTTAAGATCAGTGGCTGGTTGTCTTAAGCCATTGAATTATGTTATTTAATTATTCATTAAGAGTATTTATTGTCTTGGTTTATGTGCCGCCTAAGCAGCCCGTGTGGAGGACATGCACGGGGCGGGTAGCTTATTGAGTTGACCATATTTAATGGTATGCTCTTTTGTTGACTACGTTTAATAGTTGGGTTCAAACTTCAAAGGATTAAAAGTTGCTAACAACAAAAAGGATCGTAATTGCTTATGCTAAAAATCATGGAAAATAAAAATATGCTACTAGAAGAATTCTTTAAACTTATAATTTTAATTTCACCTTCTAATTTAATTTAACTTTCTTTTATAATTACTATATTTTTTTGGTATTGAATAATTACTACATATTTATTGTGCTCAAATAATCTTTTTCCTTAAATAATGTCTTTTTTTTGGTAAGAAACGGGCCAGAGGCCCACCTATTTTTGGTAAACATAAAAACTCTTTTTTGTTTTGGTTTGATAACCATAGAATATGGGCTAGATTTCTGTCAAAAAAAGATAATACAGGCTAGACTAGGAGTAAACACAGAGATATGATAGAAGAATCATTCTCCAACAAAAAAAGAAGCCTACTGATGAAGCCCAATTGAATTATAGTACTTAAAGACAAAAATTTATAGCGCTTAAGTTTTGATGGCCCATGACTAAAAAACAGTTTGCAGGGCCAGCTAAAATGGGTTAGAAAAGTGGTGAGTTTGTGTGGCAAACTCAGTAAAACCTAATTTGTGAATGGCGGCGACCACTCTACTCTCACTCTCTCTCTCCCTCTATAAGTACTGCTTTATGGAGTCTTCCATTCAAGTTGTTAGGGCAGCTCATCTAGGGTTTCCGCAGCTTCAGATCTGAAGAGATGGATTCAGCTTTCGTGAGTGTTTTCGTTTTCTCGTGACGGGGGATTTGCGAGAATCCCTAACTAGAAAGGGGGCAAATTGATTGGTGTGTTTGCATATTCCCAAGTTAACGTCACCGATGAATGTTGGTCGACGTTGACGGTCCTCCCCTTAACCGGGTGAGTTCCTCCGTGGATGGCAGTCTCATATTCCATCGCCTTGTATAGCAGCTTTGTTGCCTTTACTTCTTGGGACTGGCCATGCGACTTACGTTCCTCCTTTCTTCTTTGTTAAATGATGCCTATGATGATATCTAACACCAAATACCATCTTTCGGGACTGAAAATGTCTTTGATGTTACCTTCTGCAATTCTGAGGCTATCATGTAATTCTGCAATTCTGTTATGTTTGTTTATGCTTCGCTATCTAGTCGATGCGGACCTCTTCAATTCCCATTCGATTCGTTCCCTCGAAGCAACATTCATCGTGTTGTTCTTCTATATCACTCCCATAGCCCCTCTGCTTTTGGGAGAACACTGGAGCAACTACACTCCATTCATTAATTCATTAATTATTATCTTCGCATCTTTTTTGTTTTGTTTTTTTAACCTATCCTAACTATGATGAGCCTACAGACCTGTAATGATTTGCGGTTATGATCGCAACCATTATTGAACATCTAAGGGACTGAGCTTTTTATTTTTTGCATTTTTATATTAATCGTCAATTGGTTGTTAATTATTGATTGAAAAGGCTTCAAATTTAAATGATATTTGGTATGCACTAATTTCATTGTGCATTTCAGTTTATGATTGGAGCCGAGATGTGTGTTCCCCTCGCTATCCTGGGTTGCAATTTTGATGCTACACTAGGACGTCGGGGTACTAAATTTCTTATATTTGTTTCAAATTTATGATTTTTTGTGATTCTTCACAATAGATTTCAAGTTTCAGTATTGCAAACATGTAAGGTAGATTTTGGTAGGTAAGGATGAAGCAAAATACATAATCCAACACTTGATCTGAGTTCTTTAAGAGTGATGGTAAACTAATCAATATGCTTCTGAATCTACCTATCTCTGCTGTTTTCTTTGCTACATGTCTCTTTCAACAGAGTATCTGATAATTAATATTGTAATCTTAGGATACCTTCCTAGAGAAATTTTCATTGCCGTTCATGTGCTTTTATGAATGTTTTTCTTATTGGTTCATATTTCTGACTTCACATCAGGTGATGAAAGTGGAAATAATCTTAGGACACCTTCCTACACAGCAAATTGCTGTGGATGAGAAAAAAATTTCCATCCCTGATGATGTGCTGTCTTTACAATGTTTTACATGCATTCATTTGTAAAATTTGTAAACTTATTTAACAACTTATTTCTCTAAAAAATAAGAGATTGTTGCTAAATCAAAATAATAAATATCAATGCTTTTAGTTCAATTCTATACTTGTTAGAACTTAATAGTTAATATTTGTTATTCCTTTTATTTTCAATATTCTTAATATGTATTGTTCAGGAATTTAGCAATACTATCTGATTCTGTTATAATGGATTTATAGCCTAAACATTTTTATAATTGAGTTTATGACAGCAGAGTGCACAGGATCAGTGTTATACTTATAACCCAGTGCTTCGACAAATTCTGACGGTAGTTAAGCTTCCATAGGAAGTGAGATTCATCCACACAAACAGGGAGTCCAATTGTTGGGCAAATTGGCTAGCAAGACACAGGACAAGATACCAAAGCTTTATCTTTCCAGATTCTCCACCAAGGGGCTTAACTGAGCTTCTCAAAGATGATGTAAAAGCTTTATCTTTGTTTTTTGTTTGCGTTTTTTGGGCCTTTAGGCCTCGTCTGTTACCAAAAATAAAATTGATTGTATGAAGCATACTACGTTGCACCCCTATGGCCTAAATGTCGTTCCAACTATATAAGCCTTATCAACAATACCCAAAAAAAAGCCTTGTTAAAAGGACACCCAAGTGAACCATGAAAGTTTCGATTGGTTACTCGCGGTTGATGGCCGTCGTAAAATATTGGGCTATTTGTAGTCAGGCATTGTGTTGTTCCTTGATCATTCAGATTCAAATGGGTTTGTAATGAGTAATGATCCATTACCCAGACCCCTTAAAAAGAGAAATTATCAAGTTGTATAAAACGGAAAAGAGATTGTCATTTAAAACATCCCGTTTATTATCTCTCCGAAAAAATAAACTGAAAGGCACGAAATGCACGGATTAAGTTGTTAGCTGTTACACAGTAAAACAGCGGAAAGTATAACCTAAAAGGTTTGTCATTTGTCAACAACTCAACATGTATGTTCCTGATGACAATCGACCCCGTTTGGTTACAGCAACCTACGTTTGTTTAAGGGCCTCAGCCATTGACCAAATATTGTTGCTTTTCACATCACATTTGGTAAGTAATGACTATGATTCTCATACTACAATTTTTGTTATCTCGACCAGTAATTTTGTAAATATCTTTCCACTGCCTCAAAACAACGTGATAATTTTAGCACAAATAGTTTGTTTCTTTTGTTTGGGTGAAGGGAGGGGGTGATATCTTTCACAATATCATTATTTTGTCATTATTTTAAAGAATATTAGAAACTCATTTGTTCTTTTATTTCATTAGGGATAAAATTATCTACAACAAGTAAATATCTTAAAAGATTAAAAATGAATTTATCAATCTTTTTACTAAGAACTAATAATTTATCTGGAAGGGAAAAAATAGAGACCAATAGAAAATTTCACTGCACAATTTCTTTGGACTGCCTAAAAATACCACCGTCAAACATCTTCCGAGTCAAATAATTTCAATTAATTAACTAATAATTGATTGCCAAAGGAAAGAATACATTTTGAATATAACAAAATTATTACATTTACATGCACGTTTTGTAGTTAATTTTTCCTTAATTAATAAAGTATTAGTATTATTATTCTTTTACTACTTTAGAATACTATATATCTTCTCAACAAAATATTTTCTTATTATTTTTGTTATCATTTAGCAAATATTGATTAAAGATGTTGAGAGTTATTGAGAAAAATAAATTAAAATCATAGCCATTTAACATTTCTCTTTTCTACATAAATTACAAGTTGTTGAAAATTTTCAAAACATTAAAGTAGTACTGGTCTCCTTAAAGTACCACTAGCACAATTTTGTTTGAGAAGTAATATATTTGATTATTTTGTTAGAGAACTAAAGTTTAATTTTAGAATATAAATAGATAAAATATATAGAAAAATAGCTGAATTTTTAATTTTGATGGGGAAAAATGAAAAAAGAAATTGGATAGGATTAAGGGAATAACAATAGGTGGTTAAGATAGGGTTGAACAAGGCAACCTTCCCTAATTTACGATAGACATCCAGGGTACGACTGGCAAAACACCCAAAGTTATAGCTTAGTTGTCCCTAACTATTAACTAACGTGTAACATCCATATATAAAGGAGAGAAACTTAGACTTTGAACACAACACCACAAATCAAAGACAGTAACTTCGGAGTTCCGAGACAAAAGGGAGCGTAATACCACACAAGTGAAAGACCCCGTCCACTACAAAAGAGCGATCTCAATTACACAAAGTAGAGAGATACATTAAAAACAATATTAGAGTGCTGTGGTTTCCATAGCAAAGCTCTTATTCTCTCTGTTTCTTTTTGTAGTACAAGTACGTAACATCTTTCCATCCCTGCATATATATACTTTCATACACTTGTTCTAGATCGTTCATTTCTTTTGTATATAAATACATAACGATGGCATGACATACATATCCCTACTAATTAATTATTGCACTAACAATTACCTTTAATTTCTGCTAATAATGATAGTATATATATGTAGGTAGATAGGTAGAATGCATGCATGAGATTCATTGCATTATATATATATATACACAGTTTGTTCAATCAAATTATTTATTATTCTATGCTAAATAGAATATTTTTATGTGAAATAAAAGTTCATTTCGATGCTTATTTTTTTATGCGATTTAACGTTAAAATAATATTCTATTCAATATAAAAATAAATTATTTAATTAAACTTGATTAGTGAAAATAAGTGTATGGAATAATAAATTTCATAATGGATATATTGATTTTCAGCGTGGAGTGCAAGTGGTAGCGGTAAGCAAGAAATCAATTGAGGGTTGATAAATATAAGTAAGAATGGAAGGGGGGCCGGAAGCAGCAAGTAAGGAAGAGTTTTCGGAATTCTGGAAAAGAGCGACGAGTTCGCCCTATGTGATGCGCCTTGCTCTCTCGGCGGGAATCGGAGGTCTCCTCTTCGGCTACGACACGGGTGTCATCTCAGGGGCATTGCTTTACATTCGAGAGGACTTTGAAGAAGTTGATAAGAAATTATGGTTGCAGGAAACCATTGTAAGTATGGCTGTAGCGGGAGCCATCATCGGTGCTGCAATTGGAGGATGGATGAACGACAAGCTTGGCCGTAAGGTCTCCATCATGGGGGCTGATATTGTTTTCTTTCTTGGCGCAATAGTCATGGCTATTGCCCCTGTTCCTTGGGTCCTCGTCCTTGGAAGAATCTTGGTTGGTTTCGGAGTTGGTATCGCATCCATGACTTCTCCACTCTACATCTCTGAAGCCTCCCCTGCTGCCATTCGAGGAGCTCTAGTTTGTATCAATGGCCTTCTCATCACCTTTGGCCAGTTCCTCTCCTACCTTATCAACCTCGCATTCACCACGGTACATACATCTTTGATTTACAATCACAATGTCCAGTAGACTTCCGTGAAATTATTATTAAAAATTGTTAAAAGATTTGACATATTTAATTAAATTATTATTTAACGATTTTAAAATATTAAAATCATATAAAATATAAAATTAAATTGTAGGTGAGTTTCTATTTTTTTATTCGGTGAATACTCATATAATTGACTAAATTATAAATTTTAGAATATCTAACTTCATGCGTAAGTCAGCTTCTTTATTATCATCTTAATTATTTGACGTTCACATTTGTTATAATTAGACACCCGGAACGTGGCGTTGGATGCTTGGAGTGGCAGGACTTCCGGCAATAGTTCAGTTCGTGTTAATGATGACGCTGCCGGAGTCACCAAGGTGGCTGTACGACCAGGGGAAAGAAAACGAGTCGAGAGCAATCCTGGAAAAGATATACAGCGCAGATGAGATTGAAGAGGAGATGAGAACGATGAAAGAAGCCGTTGAACAAGAGAGGCAACAAGAAGGGTTGATCGGTCAAACTCTTGGAGAGAAGATGAAAGCTGCTTTCAGCAACGTTGCTGTTCGAAGAGGACTGTATGCAGGCGTGGCTGCACAAGTGACTCAACAATTTGTGGGTATCAACACGGTGATGTATTACAGCCCAACCATTGTTCAGTTTGCCGGCATTGCATCAAAATCAACAGCACTTGCACTCTCCCTCGTCACCTCTGGTCTCAACGCTGTTGGGTCCATCCTCAGCATGCTTTGTATCGATAAATATGGAAGGAGAAAGCTCATGCTCCTCTCTCTTATTGCTATCATCATTTGCCTCCTCGCTCTCACCGGTGTTTTCTATCAGGCAGCTAACACTGCTCCTCCCGTTGACAACATCGACACCCTCAGTTTTGGTGCTAACTCCACATGCAAGGCTTATCTTGATGCCCCCGATGTCTCTTCTTGGAACTGCATGAAATGTTTGAAGGCTGAATGTGCTTTCTGTGCCAGCACTGGCGGCAATGTAAGTTCATTCTACCTACCTATTTTATTCAACTCCCCATTATTCATAGAGACATTATATAATAACCATCTATATTAATTTATAAGGAATGCTACATCATCATTAATGTTTAATTAAAAACATAGGATTTAATTGTTTGACTAAAGTAGTTGAGTTGCTGATGATATATCTGATTAAAATTATTGATTATTTAATTTTAATTATATTTTTAGCTATCAACTATTGGTTATAATTTAATATTAAACATTAATTAATACTTTTCAATATTGATGGTTACATTATCACTGGAATAAATTAAAATTGCTGTTCTTTTATCTAATGATATGAACATGCATGGTGCATGCAGCATCTCCCAGGAGCGTGCCTGATGGAAACAAAGGAAGTGAGAGGGGTGTGTGGTGCGCAGAAGCGCGTGTGGTTCTCTGACGGATGCCCCAGCAAAATTGGAGTGTTTGCAGTTTTAGTTCTTGGACTATATATCTTAGCATACTCTCCAGGAATGGGAACAGTACCTTGGGTTCTCAACTCAGAGATATACCCATTGAGATTCAGGGGTATTTGTGGAGGCATTGCCGCAGTTTCAAACTGGTGTGCTAATCTTGTAGTGAGTCTCACATTCTTGACACTCATCCATGCACTGGGAGCTGCAGGCACATTCCTCCTCTTTGCTGGGTTCTCCACAATTGGCCTCATTTCCATATATTTCTTGGTACCAGAAACCAAAGGACTTCAGTTTGAGGAGGTTGAGAAGTTACTTCAGAAAGGGTTCAACCCTTGCCCATGCACTGGCGGCGCCGGCAGCCCAACAAAGGCGGCAGATGAGGAGAAAGCAGCAGCAGTATCAGAAGCAAGTAGTAGTAAATAAATTTCCCCATCACCAGAGTATACAATTTCGATCATATGAGTGGATGGTTGAATTAATAAAACCATATGATATGATATGATATGATATGATGGAGCCGTTAGTTATCTTTTCATATAGATCGAGAGAATTCAATTCGGATCTGTTGAAGAAATGGAAACTAATTAAAGGAGGAGATCAATTACTTCATCCTTCGGAACAACGTATAACAAAACTACTCATCATCAAAATCCAAGGGACTTCATTTCCTGTATGTGCTGCCAATGCAACAGAATTTCTCCATCTTTTCCAATAAACAATCCATGATGTCGATTTGTATCCAACAGACGAAATAAGAAAAGAGGCACGTTGTATGAATATCATTAATGTTTCTCCTCGAAACATTTAATATTATAAACCACTTTTATTATTCTAGTGTCTCTTCAAGTTTGATTATAATTCTGCAATAGTAGTCTCATAGATTATTTTAGTACCTAAGTATAATTTTATTTTTTTAAAAAAAATGTAAATTAATAGATATAAATATATAAGTAGTTAATTTAATCACTAATTTTTTAATATTTTTGAATTAAAAAATAATTATATAAAAAGATAAATCAATTTTTTGGAAATGCTTAAACTTCATATTGAGCACAAAATTAATATAATTTAAGAAAGTTATGTATGTTAAAATTTTAAAAAATTATTTTCCTTCTCCCGATACCACTTGCCAGAGTTATTTGGGTGCATGCATGCATGATCTTTAATTTTAGAAAAATTCAACAAAGGATTAAGTTAAATTTTATTGTAAGCAATATATCATTATTAAGTAAATTTGAGATTGGAAATCATAGTTGATAAAAATATTTCGGACGAACCTTGGGCCATGACCTCACCATATATGTTCATCAGCTTAATTAACTGATATTAACTCAACATACATTATATTAAACTAAATAAACATCATCATTTGCAACCACTACTATATATAAATAAATAAAAGCGTCATTATTCTGTTGGTGGGTTGCAAAGATCTAGAAAAAATTTCATCTAAACCTGTACTAAAAATGTAGTACGCTCGAAACCTGTACTACACTGTGCCCCTAGATTGAGAAATTATCACTACTAAGACGTTTCATTTTCCATTTGGTTTGTACAGTAACAGTGACTTATTCACAAATGACAACACCAAAGGTTGCTTATGGAGTTTTTATTTGGTTATTGAATTGGTGTACAAGAAGGTAATAATGAAATTAAAGGACGGCGCCAACAGGCAACAGCACAGCAACGTGAACAAGTGGCGAGGTGGGTGCCATGTGGGACCTGTAAACAAAATATCAAGTGCTCTGAATGATTGTGGGCTCCACTTCCACATGCCAACCACGCTCCCTCCACACGCCATTGCATTTTCTAATACACAGTGTCATTATTTTAGACTTTATCTTCTTCCTCGGATCACATGTCTTAGATGTCTACTTTCTTTGACTCACTGTCTCTAATAAACTTACAGATTGGAAAAGTATAGGCAGTAATAATTTATTAATTAATAAATTAACTAATAAAAAATTAAAATATTTGTAATTATTATTTATAAAACATCTATAATGAAAATTATAAAATATTTGAAATTTAAAGTAATCATCGGCAAACTTTATATTTTTTAAAAAAATAAAGCATCCGAAATCTAGAAATAGAACATCAGAAATTTAAAAAAATAGAACATTTAATTTAAATTATTGACTGATGTTGATTGAATTTTTATTGGTTATCTAACATTGTTGTTTTGAATAGATCAAGTTTCACACTAGCAAAGGTTTCTACTTTAAGAAAATTATAATGCTAGTACAACCAAACCCTATATTATTTGCCTTTCGTTTAGGAATTAAGTATTTTCATCAATATTTAACTAATTTTGTCTCTTTTTTCTTTATTATTTTTTAACTATCCTTCCCTTTTTCTTTCTCTTATTTGTTATCAAGACTTTTGGTTAAAGTAAATATATCATTTGTTTACCTGAATTCAAAACTTGATTGATGTTAAGTAGTTTATGGAATCTTTAATTGTATGTATGTGCATGTGAATGTGTAGTATATACGCGTGAATATGATATTGTAATACTTAAAATTAAGGACGATCATTTAAAAAAAAAAAATGCAATTGCATGAAAAAAATAAAAATAAAAATAAAAAACAACAAACAAACAGAACCTAGACAGACATGTCACCAAGCCGGCTATATAAAACTAAACCACAACACCAAATGCATTAGCGCTTAATTTGTCAAACGTCCTCATAGTATCAATAAATCATTAATTAAATGAAGAATGATATATGTATAATTTTTACGTACACTTTTTTTAATACATATTTTCTACTTTGATATTAAAAATAATTTATAAAAAATAATTTTTTTCTTTTATATTATAACGGAAAAAAAAGTGTATAAGAAGTATACACAAAAACTAATTTATTGTGTAAAGAGTTTAATAAAAACTTTTGGTTATTTAGTTGAAAAATAATACTCAAAGTAAAGATTTTACCGATTCTGAAAAAAAAAGAAAAGAAAAGAAAAGAAAGGAAGTCTTTAAATTCAAAATTTTAATTGATAAATAAAACTTTAAAAATTTATCATGAAAACCTTAGCTTGGCTTTTAAGATAAAAGAGAGCAAAATCATAATTAGCCAGACAAAAACTGGCCAACAAAATTCTAATAATCAAGGAAGCATGCTATTCAAGTATCAAGTTAACATTAATGCACAACTCGAATCTATATTTGCTTGTTTTCAAATTAAAACAACTTGAGTTTAATGCATAACTCGAAGCAAATTACGAAAATTAAATCCTGAACCCATAAATTCTTTCATTTTTGGAATAAATCAAATGAAACGGCGGAAGCTTCCGAACAGAGAGAGAGAGAGATGGGGTGGCAATTATCAATGACGAGTGGAATATTTCTATTTTATACAGCAACTTCATTATTTTATTCAAGCATTCATTCATTAGTTTATTAATAATTGAAAGTTGGAAAAACAAAATAATGCGATTTTTTCTTCCTTATTCCGCCATGACCCTCAACAACCATGAACGCGTTACCTAAAGCCACCAACTCCTATAAATAATTAAACCTTCTTCCATATGACTCTAGATATCCACCAACAATTCCTACTCCATTCTAATCCATTATTCGGTCTTATATCTCAGCATCACATATTTGCTTCTTTTGACATCTTACCAACTCAACAAAGATGTGGAGGCTTGTGTTGTGCATGTGTGTTCTGAGCTCTGTTCTTGTCACAACATCCTTAGCTCAAACGTGCAGGACACAAAGCTTCTCAAACAACAAAGTCTTCAAGAACTGCCGTGATCTTCCACAGTTGACCTCTTATTTTCACTGGACATATGACAAGCCAAGCGGCATACTTGACATAGCATTCAGACATGGAGGCATCACCACAACAAACAGGTGGGTGGCTTGGGGTATCAACCCTAGCAACGACCTTGTTACTCCCATGATAGGAGCACAGGCTCTGGTCTATCTTCCACAGTCAAGTGGAAACCCAAGAGCCTATACTACTTCAATCCAAAGCACTGCAACACAGCTTCAAGAATCATCTATCAGATACCCTATCTCTGGCTTGAGTGCTACCTATTCCAACAGCGAGGTTACCATTTTTGCTACTCTCACCCTTCCCAACGACACTTCCTCCATTGTCCATGTCTGGCAAGACGGTCCTCTCTCTTCCTCTAATGTCCCTCAGGAGCATAGGCATGATTCTGGCCACCAAAGCTCCATGGAAACCTTGCAACTTGTTTCTGGTCAAACACAGCAAGCAACTAATACCGGGGCTTCAACTAGAAGAAAAAGAAATGTAAGTTCCTCCTTAATTTGATTTCAATTTTCCTAGAATCTTGAGTATGCTGACCTAATGATTATATCAGACGCACGGAGTGATAAACGCCGTGAGCTGGGGCGTGTTGATGCCGATCGGGGCGATTATAGCAAGGTACTTGAAGGTGTTCAAATCAACAGGAGCAGCATGGTTTTATCTTCATGTGGCATGCCAGGCATCTGCATACATAGTTGGTGTTGCTGGATTGGGAACTGGTCTGAAACTGGGAGATGACTATCCTGTTGATGGCACTGATGCTCACAAAGCAATAGGAATAGCCATGGTTGCTCTTGGAACCCTTCAGGTGTTTGCTCTGTTCCTAAGGCCAAACCCAAACCATAAGTACAGGCTCTATTGGAATGGTTACCACTACGTTGTGGGATATACAACCATAATATTGAGTATTGTCAACATTTTCAAAGGCTTTGATGTGTTGGAGAAGTTCGGAGATTACAATAACTGGAAGCATGCCTACATTGGGATTATTGGAGCATTGGGTGCCATTGCCGTATTCTTGGAAGTACTCTCATGGATCATTTACTTCAACACAAAGGGCTCAGAGAACAAGATGCCTCCTCATGCCAATGGGGTCAACGGCCATGCTTCTAGGACTCAGCAGGTGTAGCATGTTTTGCTAAATGAAGGTTGTTTGTATTTTTATTTTGTGCCTCTTGATTCCTTTTCCATTCGGTTTTCTTGTTGGACTTAGCTATGGATAATTAATTTTTTGTTTTTTGTTTTTGAGGACTATGTATAACATTTTGTTTTTCGTATGTTGAGGTATCCCAGCTCTGCTTAGAGTCTGAGATGGGGGGGGGAAATTCTTTGATAGAATGATTATTTTCTGACCTTTCAGGCTTCATGGTATATATGTAAAACAGTAAATTTCTCCTTCACATATGTATTTTGTTTTCCACTTTTGACCTCTCTCTCTCTCTCTTTCTTTGGGCAAAATACTTACAGAAAATGTTTAAAAAACAAAGAGTGTATCTCACTTTAACTTAAGGGACCATCATGGTCCTTCGTAAGTACATTAACTATTCAGTAGCAGTCTGAATTAGAAGAAAAATTTTGGTTAGCACCCTTTCTCCTTTCAGAATAGAGACAACCATTCGATTAGATATATGTCATTGTTCTGTGTGGGACCATGCAAACATCAAATGGTGAATACTCCAATTGGCAGGTGCAGACAATACCTAGAAAATACAATATAGATATAGTAGACTAAGTTAGACAAACTAAAGGAATGTGCAATGTCTTCTCTATATTTTATTTTTGTCTTCTCAATAAAGAAACGTATTAGGTTGTTCAAGTCACTGTTGAATCTGTTTCCACACACGGCAGACGGCACATTCAAACTTCGCTTTGTTCTCTTTGACTATTACTCTATCATATATTTAATCATCCATGATCATCACATCCTTCAAGCAGATGCAGATGCCAACTCGTATTCTGACGGATGATTCACTAACTAATCGCAAATTTTTCTCATATAGTCACCATTTTTTTAAGATCATAACAACTATACCAATACCGAAAAAAGAAATACCAACTACCAAAGACCGAGCCAATTAATACAATTTTAAATAGAAATCTTTAAAAAGATGGAAAAGAGCACAGCATAATCAAGATGGAAATATTATAGTTATAGGATAAGTGGAATGAATTAGTCAGAAGGATGTTGCATCATGAAACGTGTGAGATTCCTAGTAAATGGTAATAATTAGATTATATAAATGTTTTGGTGACGCTTATGTAGCCACTATAGGAATAGAAAAAGAAGCGTCTCACATCATTATTGCTACAGGGAAATGCATTAACACACGTTGACTTACTAAATGTGGCAATTTTCACCCAACTTTGATGAAGACCGAGTTTCTTCTCACTGGGCTTGGCGCAGAGCATCAACAAGTGCATCCTTTAAGAAAGGGTTCGACGCAGCTACTCTCTGAGATGTGATGTCAAAATCTGCACCAGACCTGATGAACCAAATGAACCATCATCAGATTTTGACACAAAAAGTATTAAATTTTATAACCGCCAATCATGTCTACATAATGGTCAACTACATAAAGATCCATGCAAGCAATCGAATATAATTTATGCATGTCACTTACAGATCAAAAACAACACCTCCGGCTTCTCTAATAATGACAGCACCAGCTGCCACATCCCTGGTAAAGAGGAAAACAAAAGGTTTTTTTCAACTACATCATCTCATTATGATCACAAATCACAATGCACAACGTTTGTGAAGAATGTAAATCACATACCAAGGACCACCAAAGCCAAGTTCAAAGCAAACATCAAGCCTTCCACAAGCAATTCCACATAAGTTCATAGCACACGAGCCACTCATTCGAAGTGATCTCACCTGATCATATTAAAGATATGGTTATGGCTTAGCAATGACATCACTTTTATCTGAGCAATAGATAGAAGTCCTTGTTTTACCTTAAAAAGCAAGTTATTAATCCTATTTGTAGAGCCATCTATAGATAATTTGTCACGTTGTGTCGGTGCCTGCTCTTACGAAAACAAAGAACTTGATGAATTTTCAACTCAATCTTGATTCACAAGGCAACCAAGTCCAAGAACATATAAATGCGAATACATATCTATTGGGCATCCCTGTCAATCTATCATTCCAAAAGATAAACTTACAAACCGGAGGCCTAGACTTCTATGTAATTGAACACAATATAGTGCAGGAAAAAAAGACAAATACCCTCAATGGGAATATAAAGTAAAGCTGGAGACATGTTAAAGTCACTATACAATCTGTTAAATAATCATATTCTGGGTATTATAAGGGCTCGCAATAAAAGGTCATGTTGATATATGTTAGCTAGCTGAGCTGAGCATTTAAAAAATTCTGTGGTAATAGATGTAGTTGTAGCCGGAACCCCTTGCTTAATAGAAAGAGAAAACCATGCCAAATATAACATGAGTTGGTGTCTATACCAAATTCTTGACAAGAACCATGTGAAATGTGGTATGTGGCTGTTATGAATTTTTCAATGAAAACATAACTTGCACACGTAGAATTCTCCATGATATTTTAATTTTGCAGTAAACTAACTATTGTCCCAATTAATGTTTGTCATCAACACCACAAGAGGAAGAGAAAACTTGACATACCTCAGTTGCAAGAAGAGAGGTAATCAGTTCAGTTTGTGCCGACACTGCAAAATTCCAAGGCAGTTTCATGAGGGAAACATACTGAATTAACAGTAACAATTATAAGACAAAATATAAGAGTATAAGACAGACCTTTGATTGGTTTCCCATTCAGAAAAGCACCTTTACCTCGAATAGCAGTGAAAAGCTACATATGGGACACTCAAATTTCAGTTGGCATCCAGAGCCAAAAATGAAAACAAGTACAAAACAAGCACTCCATGCCAATAAAATGTGTATATTCAGCATTGGACTGAAGTGTCTGCAAGAGGAAGATTCTGACCTCATCAATAATGGGGTTGTAAACAACACCAACTGTAGGAATTTTCCCAATGGTAAGACCAATGGAGACACAAACAAAGGGAAACCTACCAAAACATATAGGTGTAATGTGGTCAATTAATATGGAATCGATACGAGTGTACGAAGGAAATGATGAGATGCATGATAGTTACCCATGCACAAAATTAGTAGTTCCATCCACAGGATCAACTATCCAAGTGGGCTCATCTGTAAGTTCAGTAGTGCCCAAAGCAGCAGTGGTTTCTTCCCCAATGAACTAATAAGAAAACCAAAACCAAAATTAAAAATGAAACTTATTAAGGAAAGGAGAGTTGAAAGGAAAGGTGAAGTAACCTTATGAGTAGGGTAGAGGTGCTTGAGATGATTAAAAATGAGTTCCTCACATGCTTTATCAGTTTCAGTGACCAAATCAACCTGTACAAGTTAAAAGATTAATAGTAATGCAATTTGATAGGTTGTAAGCTGAGAAGTGAAAAGAGTGAATGGGAAACCTTACCAGGCCTTTGTGCTGAACATGCTTGGTTTCGTAGAAGCCTTTCCGAATGATCTGAAATGCAAGGCACGAAGACATGAATGAATTGGAATGGGAAGAGCACATAAGAAGAGAGAAATTTGTTTGACGAAGTACAGTAACTGACCTCACCAGCTTTGCGAGCAGCGTCTACTGCAGATGCCTGGAATTGGGAGAGTGAATCTGTAATTCCAATCAAAACCAAGATTAAGACCCCATTAATTAGTAATTAGTAATTAGCATTTGCTATTTAATAATAATCGCTTCACTCCTAGTCTCCTACCGTTGTCAGCCATCTTGGGTCGAAGTTGAACTGCTACTGAAAGAGAGTGTTGAGTCGCAAATGAAATTCCAATTCCAACTCCGCTTTAGTTTCACCTCACAATCAAATCTCTCTGTAAAGCACCTAGCATGCCTTGGCAAATGGCAACGGCATTGCCCTCCCTCTCTCTCTAGTTTCTTTTTCCGATTTTTATTTTATTTTATTTTAGGCAAATCCATAATTGCCCCCTATTTTACATTGGTGCAAACTCTCATACCACAAGGTTTCAATGTCTAAGGTGGCCAAATATATCACTGAACCTTCAATTCTTACGGACCTTTTTTGGAACACATCCCTATGTCATCATATCAATGGTTCTTGATATCTTAGCCACCTTTCGCTTTTCAAATCCAAGTCATGAGAGACTTTCCCTTTTACATTATATTATTGGATCTTCCTGTACCTTGTGTCGGAACATTGGTGCAACTGTGCAAGTTTTATTTGAAGCTTCAATCGTACAAGTGGCACTGGCAGTAGTGAATGAAAGGGTATAATAGTCCTAGAGAAGTATAATGTACAGAAGAGAAAAGATGTATATGGTATCGTCCGGACTCTCGAATGGAATATGCCCCAACAAAGTGCTTCCCTACAGCGACTACCTCCATTAATCAACTTAGTTTTGATTATTACGGTACCTATTAATCAAAGAATATGCAAAATTAGTGTACAACAATGCCTTTCAATTAGTGTGTTGACCATGAAGGACGCAGTCACCGGCGGGGACAGCGATCATTCAGGCACAATTAGTCAAACAAACTTGTAGACGATCAAAACATTGCATGACCTCCAACTCCAACAATTTATAAACTCAAAAAAGTGAAAGTAAAGGAGTCGTGGCAGGCTTGCTGCCCACATCTTTCTAAAACCACCAATGCCCATATCCTAGTTGTGGCTCATTTTAGCTACTTATTTGTCAGTTAATTTACAAAATGAAAATTAAATTACAGAATGGAATCATTGAAATTTGTGGGAAGCTCGTCTCAATTCGATCGGCACTAAAGAAACTACAGCAAGAGACATTTCAGTAAGCAAAATGCCACAACACAAATTGCCCCTTCACACTATCTTCGATTCAAGGGCGATCCTTAGGTTCCAGAGCAGCAATTTCCTTCATAACTTGTGCTTTGTCAGCTTCAAACTGTTCATCCTCTGCACAAAATTCCAATAAATGTGATCACGGGAACACGATTCGGAAAAACAAGTGTTGCAAATTCCTTACTTCTTTACCTTTATCGAGTTTTAAGTCACCCAGTAACCTCAGAAGCTTGCTTCTGTTTGTAACAAGTATGCCAACGATGTCAGCTGGTTTCTTTTGATTCGCAACAAACAGCTGTTACAACAATGGCACATCAATTCAAAGAAGCAAAACTTGGCAAGAATTAATTACAAATACACACTTAAAAAATGTGTGATTTTATATAAATATAGTACCTTGAAAACATGAAATGCTTCTGTTTGTATGCTCTTGCTCGACTCCTGCAGAAAGATCAATGACCCATTAAATGCCTGTATCGAATATTTCTAAATTCCAAACTTTCTGGTGAGCATATCAGTGGTGACAACTGACTAGTAAATAGAAATCCTAGGAGAGGATGAAACGCCAGCAATAATTTGAAGGCCTAAATATCATGACAAAACGGATACATCCTCCCTTACAAAAACAGCAGTTGAATAGTCCTAAGTCAGCACATGATATGTATTTGAGGGTTAAACAATATCATTTTTTTAATGGGGAAGGTAAAGGCCAGACGCCAAATAGTAGGAAAGGAGGTCAAAGGTCACAGTATAAAGATTTACAGAAAGGACCATACTCTTAAAAGATTCATTAAAATCCTCAGGTTATCTCTTGAGCTGACATATCGTGTCATTACAGCTGAATTTGATCGATCAAGTAACATATCTCCCAACAACTGTAAAGGACAATGAAACACACTCAACAAACATATATATATATGCATCAATGCAAGAAGGAAAAATACAACATATACAGTAATACAGGTAATTGCAACCATGGATGGGGAAAAAAATGATTAAGCACCAAAACTTTTTATCATACCTTCACAGCTTGACGCCTTGTAATATAGTTGGAAGATTCCAACAGCTTGGAGTTATATTCAGCAAAAAACTGAAAACAGATAATGTAACAATTAATTAAAAAAAAAACATATTTAGGAAGACATGTACTAAATAAAGCACATCAAGATACAGCAGGCCACAAAAGCACAAGAAAACATATACAAACAACAAAAACAAACACACACAACATGAAAGTTTCTTCTTAAGTTGAGAGTGGCAGGGGAACCTACCCAATCGTAATTCTTGTTAAGGAACTCAGCTACAGTAGATTTATGTCTTGTCAACAGTTCCTACATCAAAATGACATAAAATATTATCTAAATTTGTTTAAAGAAGCACAAGGGAGTAAAGAATAAAATTTACCTTAAAAGTTGCTGCCGCATCTGCAGCTACGTCAAAATTTGGAAGTTGAATGTAGTCAAAGAACTTCTTCATATGTGGTGAGTCCAGAACATACCTGAGATAAAACAAACAAGAATTGTAGCAGCACAAATCAAAAGATATGCTGAACTATCACTACCTAGATCATTTTTTTATAAATAAAAAGTAGACAAATCTACTTCTATTGTTCAGCTATTTAGAGCTCCCAACACAATACCCTTCTTATTTGGGATTAAACATAAAACTTTGAGATGCAATTATATGGAGCATACAGGAACAAAAAGCACCTAGGTACTTTAATCCATCAAACTACTCAAACATAGGTTACAACCCCTAACCAAAATGATTGAGTTTCCAATTGTCACCTTTAATTACCTTATACTTGAAAGTACCAAAACACAGGCATACACAACACATAGTGGGATACAAAGAAAAATAAATGAATAAATAAAATTAACTTCTTTTCCCTTACCTTGCAACAACCTGGTGTCTTATGCACTCTCTCAACATTGCACCATAGTGTAAGGCCATCTCTGAGTTTTCATAGCTAAAAAGAAATTATGATTAGTGAATAGCACAGTAATTTCATAAGAGGCAAAGAAACAGAACAAGTCACACACATATAATGGGTTACAACACATAGCCAACTTAGAACACAAAATATATGGTAATCATGTTATTGTTTCACCAAGTCTATTTTAGAGGAATTAAATTGAATTGTTAAATTGGAAGCACAGCACACAGGAAACTCAACAATGCACAGTTGGTAGACAGGTAGAGGAACCAAATTATGCATTCCTCTGAAAGGACAGACTTATAAACCCATATTTCAGTTTATTGGGCCAATCTGGGAATGGGGTATCCACACATATACTAGAAAGAAAGCTAGAACGAAGATTGCCAAACCAAAACATTCATCCACATTGTCATACCCAGATATCAGAATATCCATAAGATCGATGTTTTTCTCCAAGTAATCAGATGCAATCAACTTAGATTGAACCTGTTGCCTCTGTAAATTTGCAACCACCTGAGTAGCATCTTTTCTAGCCTGCAAATGGCCACAATATGAAGATATAAACCAACATTGTCTAAACAACCCCAGCATAACATACGAGTAATTGTTTGTGTCCTGATTTAACCTATTATGCAATCATAAAAATGGCTAACATATCAACAATTCACATCCTAACAATCTAAAGAATTATTTAACAAACTGCAAATACCAGGACTCCGGAGCCCTATCATGAAATTGAGAATGTACCTCCAAGTTCAATTTGGGGAGACATTTGATAAGTATTCGCAGAGTGTCTTCATTGAAGAATTCCTGAGTCAACTGCGCACAAGCTTCTGCCACAGGTTCAGATTCACTGTCTCCATAAAGAATTGATTTCAGCTCCCTGAGATTCCTAAATAACTCTGACATCTGCCCATAGAAGCATCACACATTAGAAGCCGTAAAACCATATGTGATCGGTGACACTCCCAGGCATATTTAGCTAAAACGATCAAATAAAGACACATAAACTAAACCTTAGTAGTGTCAGAATTCAACTTCGATATAGCAGAAGCAGTAGCAAAGCAACGAAGCAAAAGAACGAAAGCACATTGGCGAGATCACTCACCTTGTCATCGCGCTTGGGATCACGGGTATCGGGAGCTCGTTCGAGGGAGCGGAGAAGCTCCCTGGTGTGCCGAACAACATCGGCGGGGGTGCGGGGCTTGTTTTTGAAGAGGCTCTTCATCTTCGGTGAATCCGGAGGCAGTAGCGGCGGCGGCGGCTCAGACCGAACCACCACCTCCGGCGAAGAGCCCCTTCGGGCCCCTTTGGGTTTTGAGACGCAGAGTCCTATTTTTGTATTTGTTTATTTTCCCCTTTCTAAATGAGTAAGTCGATTAGGGTTTGCTATTCCCAAATTAGATTCTCATCTGCTATGACGCTAAGATGCTATCCACATTATCGACCTCACTCTGTTAATTTTGTTTTGTGTTTCTGTTGAGTTTGGCTTCCAACTTTCTCTCCAGATTCGGATGATCAAAGATACTTCTATTATTTTACACTTTTGCCCTCACACGTGTCCTGTTTCTTCCCCTTTTCTTCTCTTTTTTCGTTCCTTGGCCAACCCAAGTAGTCAAGTAACCCCACCACCAAATCTCAATTAAAAGCCGAAAGGATATTCTTCCTTTTTAACTTTATTTTATATATTTACTCTTGGTTTCGGTTATATGATAATGATATTGGTATGATGATTCGTTCTAAACTAAAGTGTAATTTGACTACTTAGTGTTGTCCACCTATATGGCTATATCCATCCGCTAAAGGCTAAGGTTTTTTTTTTTTGGTGTTTTAAAGGCTAAGGTTAGTTGATCTTATGGATTAATTTCTTATTATTATTATTTTTGTTTCTTTAACCATGATAAGATTATCGGCAAGTTACACATTTAAAAGGATTGAAAACAGAAATTACTCATTTACATCGTTTGAATAAATTTAATCCGATTACGCTGAAATATTAATATTATAGAAACCGTGAAAGGGTGTAAGGTATTATGAAAACTTTTACACCCTTTCACAGATTTCGTGCAAATGATATAGAAACAGCCAAACCCTTCCACGCAGGGGCGAATCCAGGATTCATAGGAAGGGGGCCGGAAAAAAATTTTATAATTAATTTTTTTTGTTGTATAATACTATAATCAAATTTTCTGGGTTGAATTATGTAATAATTAAGATTAAGTAGTTTTTTTTATTAATTTTAATAAAATTTCTACTAATAAGTGTTATATTAAAATAAAATAAAAATTGTATTAAAAATAATAAATTTATATTATAATATTATATATATATATATATATATATATATATATATATATATCTTTTTATATTATTATAAAGAACAAATCATAGATAATATAGAACAATTATTTTGGAATAATGTTATCCACACACCTTTTTAATAGACACCAGACACCCATATAAAAATACGATTATTTTAGGTGGACCACAAAAGGTGAACGGTTGTTAACGCATCAATAACCGTATTTTATACGGATGTCAACTTGGTGTTTACTAAAAAAAAATGTATGCATAGCGAAACCAATTTTTTTATGTGAAGATATAGATCAATTACTAAAATATTTTTAGTATATACATTCAAAATAAATTAATGAATAAAATATATTTATATTAATAAATAATTTTTTATTATGAAGGTCATTTTCATAATATAAAACGCAAATCGATTTTTAAAGAATTTAGCTTTTATATGTAAGTATAAATAGAAATTGTTATAAAAATTAAATTACTTTTTATATAATATATAAGTGTTGAAGAAGTCACAAAAAAAAGTATTGAAGAAAATAAAAAAACTAGAAGAAATTAGAGGAAAACACACATTTTGAGTCTTACAAGATTCGAACTTATGTCTTGGTGTAAAAATATATCATTGCTAACCACTATGACATCTAAATTATTTGTTTCATATGAACATCTAATATACTATATAAATTATCCCAAAATTCTGGGGGGCCAAGGCCACCCTTGCCCCCGCCTACGTCCGCCCCTGCTTCCACGGATTCTTCTTATTTGTTACAAATTATGCATGAACATACATTCCATATGTGCCTAGAGCTACTGGATCTTGAATAAATTCATAATTTGGAATCCACAATATTAAAAATCATATTTTTTTTGTTATATAGTTACTACTAATTTTATTTCTATATTATTGAATCAACTGTCAAAAAATATATTACGTATGATATGTTCATGCAAAAAAAAATAATATTTCTTCAAAATCTGGTGGCTCAAGGCACATTTGGCGTATGCATGAACATATATTATTTCTTGTAAAATTTTGAGACTTAAATATTGCATGGTAATATAATATCTGATGTATTTATTGTTAACTCTCCCATTTTATACAACTTCAAATTTGCCGCGTATTCTTCAAGATCCGTGGCAGGGTGTAGCTTAATTAAGAACAGTAAAACACTGCCACGGTTTATGCATAATTTGTAACAAATAAGAAGAATTCGTAGAAGGATTTGGCTGTTTCTATATCATTTGCACGAAATCCGTGAAAGGGTGTAAGGGTTTTCATAATACCCTACACCTTTCCACAGTTTCTATAATATTAGCATTTCAGTGTAATCGGATCAATTTTATCCAAACTGTGTAAATGAGTAATTTCTGTTTCCAATCCTTTTAAATGCGTAATAAAACATCTTTCCATCTTTTCTTTACCTGCAAAATTTTTGGCAATGTTAACCTTCCAATAATCTTTTTCTTTTACAGTGTTAACCTTCCAATAATCTTGAAGAATAGAAAACACCAATAAAATAGATTATGTATGTTATATATATTAAACTGTGGTACACATATAAAGATATCATTTTGTAAATATAATAATTAAGATATGAATGTCACCAAAAAGATTAAGAGATGAATACATATTATTATTAATCAATCATATCTACATAGTCACTATTTTTTTCTGTATTTCACAGGAGATTAATAGAATTTTTATTTTGTACTAATAACAACATAAGAACAAAAGATGCTTATTGACTTACCTGCCGGCGGGCGTGACTAACTAAAAGGAAAAGAAACTTTAATTAGCCAGTCTTTTTCTTTAAAAAATGCTTCACCATTCATGGAAACATGTACTTTCAGTTTGTTTTAAAGTATTTTGATTTTTTAAAAAGTATATGTAAGAATATAGTATTTTCATATCGGTTTTGTTAGGTGTACACATAAATCTATTGAAACACATAAATCTTTTTTACTTGAGGGAGTAATTAATTATAATGTGTTTGTTTGTTTTATGTGTACACCAATATTAATTGTTTTCCTATTTGTTTTTGAACTTTGAAATTCTTTTTAAAATCTAGTTTTAAAAAATATTTTCCTTAAGATATAAAATTTTATTTTCATCTAAAAAATTAAGTATTTAATAATATTCCCATGCCAAAGAAATAAACATTGAGATATGAAGTTATTATCATATCTTTTAATAATTATTATTTCTTGTCAAGGAGTTTCTCCTTTTATTGGCTGGTATTGGATAGATTAGATTAGATATATTTTTAAAATTAAAAAGTATTATATTAAGAATATGTATAATAATACAAAACGTTTCTTAATTTATTCCCGAAAATATCAAACATAATTTGCAAATATTTATAAAACTAAATAAATTGATGAGCAATGCTAGGTGCACACTAAAATCAGTCACCAAATTAATTATTAGTGTATAATACTTATTGAAATACTAAATACACACTAAAAATGAGTTAAACTATATATGCATTTTGTATTTCAATGTGTATTATACACTGGTGCTGATTTAGTAGCTGATTTTTGTGTGCAAATAGAATTATTTTTTTTATAATGTTCCAATATAATATTTTTCGGATGATATTTGTAGAAATAATATAATTTTTATAATATAATTTTTTTTTAGTTTTAAACAAACGATATCATTATATTGAATCATTGTGTTGATTTATAAATTAAGAGAAAGCGGCTGCCATTATTTAGAGAAAATTTATAAAACCAATAAAATTGATGGTCCACAATAGATAATATTATTATTATTTTTTTTTTCAATCCTATCATTTTTCTAATTAAATTTATTTACTCTTTAACACATCCTAAGATTAGTTCAGGAGCATTGTTTTATTAATTATTACTGAGCTGGAGCTAATAGAGCCTATTCAAATAGCTTATGGCAAAAAGAGGCCAACTTGTGCCTCAATGGCTTCTATTTTGTTGATAACCCTTCCTTGTAGTGGCCTTTGTGCTTTGGTAAATGATGATTGCAAAGTGGTAGTTTTACTTCCAAAACTTGTAAATTGGTAGTTTTGAAAATGGCAATGCAGCTCTCGCCCGAAAGTGGGAGTGAGAGTGGGAATGGCGTGGGAGTCGCTACTTCACAAAGAAAAATGTTCTCTCTTTTCAATTTGAATTTTCGTAAATATTCATAGATATTAATAAAAAAATTATTTAAAATAAGTCCTTATGTATGACCACCAAGTAATGAATAAAACTTTTTTGCCGTTTTAATTTTGTGTTTTTTTTTTATTTCATTAAATAATTAATATGCTATATCAAACTTGGCATCTTACTATCTCAGATGGTATAATTATAACATTGGACTCATTCAACATTTAGGAAAAGCGAATGTTAAAAATATGGTGATAATTTAGGTGTAATTGAATTTATGTAAAGTTATCATTTTAAAATTATTGGATTATATTTTAGTCAAATAGTCAATTTATTTAAAAATAATTAATAAGTAACTTTATATAAAATCAACTACATTTGAATATCCACCTTAAAAATAAAGTACTTTGCTAATGTTTAAAGTTTAAACATATTGAATTGCTTATTAAAATTTAAAAGTATTGCTGATGAATATGAATTAAACTTACTGAATCATAAAAAAAGATTTTTTTCTTTTTTCATATGTATATATTTGACTAATAATAATTACTAAATTATATATTTTAATAATATAAACATAATATATTATAATATGTATTCATACATGACTTTTTGCACTAAATCTGGCAAGATTTCAATATGTATACGTGACTCTATTAAATGCATACGCAGTTACGCACATATGTACTATGTAGACCCATTAGTCCATGACTTCACAAGAAATGCCAAATATTCAATCGCCATCGCCATCATTGGCTTTCTCAGTTCGCACTCAATGAATGCAATTAAGAAGAGGCAATCACTGAATTGAATCTACACCACGACTAGCATCATCTACTGATATGTTAGGAAAAAGAGTGCATAAAACTAATAACATTTTCCATATAGTAATACGGTAATACCTACCCCAAATCATAATCATAATCATTTTTATAAATTTTAGTACACTCTGATCTCTTCCATTTATTTATGCATCTCCATAGAAATAATAATAAAATAGGAGATACCAAATCAAGGAGACATACATCAAGCATGAACAGGTTTGAAGGAAGTGAGACTCTTGAAGTTCTGCCAAGGCTTCTCCCACACAATGGCCTCATAGTTGCTAGTGCCGGAGGAACCACCAGAGGATGCCGAGAGGATGAGGCGGTAGTTTGTTCCGGCCACCACCTGAGTGTCACCCTTGATGACCTTCTCCAGATTGAGAGACGCACCAGATTGCTTGTTGTACTCTGTCACGGCGAATTTAGCGATCTCTAACACGTGAGGGTCCCCGAGGTTCTCGATTGGGGTCCAACCACCGACAAGTCCAGAAGGTTCAATCCGTGAATCCACGGTGGCGGCAGCGGAGAGAGCAAGGAGGAGGAGGAAGAAGACATGATGACATTCAAGCCTCATTATGATGGTGCCTTGAAACCGGTAAAATGTAACCGTTCACTTTTTTATCTTTTTCGTCTTCACTCTTCACAAAGGTTTCGGACTCGTGAGTCGTGAGTCGTGAGTTGTGAATTGTGATTTGTGATAGATGATTGGCAATGCGATTTCAACTTCCAATTTATAGCAGAGGAGTCGCAGTGAGTCATACAGTAATGTGGCCACGTGGAAGATAGATATGTATGGTCAAATTTAGGTAAGGTGCATTATTAATTACTTGTTGACCACAAAGGGTCTCATGCCAGAAGCAATGTTATAGATTGATTATGTGAACTGTATCCACGTATAGATTTATAGTAGTTCATTTCTTTTAATATTTTATAAGCGTCCCATACAAATTTGTTTTGGTGTATGTTTTTATTTTTTTTTTTAAAAAAACATATTTTTAATAAGAGGAGTAATAATTACTATGCATATAAAATCATACTCACATGACACAAAAAAAAATCATACTCCACATAAATTTTGCAAGGCTCTTAGAAATTTAAGTATATTTTAACCACAATATTAAAGTGTCTAAATGAGCCACTAAAATTAATTCAATAATATAGAATATATATAAAAAATATATATATAAATGAATTAAATTATATATATATATATATATATATATATATATATTATTGGTTGATTTTAATGTATAAATTAAAAATATTTTTATTTTAACAAATAAATAAATAAAATATTTATTAATTGTATAATATATGAAAATAATATCTCAATATTTACTTATTACGTTAGACATACACAAAAGATCAAGTATTAGATATTATATCAGTAATTTATATAAAGGGTTTTTTTTTATGTATAAATATAATTAAATCATTATTTACATTAATAAATAAATTTGTATGTATTTATTTTTTTGCGTTGTCTATGTAGTGCATACCCTATTTATTACCATAACATCTAGCGGCACTCACTCAATTGGTAACGCCACTACATCCAACGGCACTACATAGACAACGTAAAAAAATAAATACACACAGATTTATTTATTGTTATAAATAATGATTTAATTATATTTATATATAAAAAAATCTTTATATAAAATATACATTAATATATAAAATACTTATGAAAGAAAATAAGTTAATTTCTGCTCATATATATATATATATATATATATATATATATATATATATATAAAATTGGTTTTTAATTTTCCTATAATATTTGTATGATTCACTATCCTAACATGTCTTTTTTTTTTTTTTCACTATCCTAATTATGTCTTGCCCACATTTAAAATCAATAAAACGGATAAAAAAAAACAATGGGACTTTAGTAAAGCTAGCAGCTCCCCACAAGCTATGTCGGATTGTCAGGAATATTTTATGGAACTGGTCCGAAACTACGATTCCCTTAAACAAGTGATGACATGCCTTACAACTCACAACTTAAGAGCAATTCACTCCATTTGCACGATCGGCTTTCTTACTCGATCAATAATGCAAATTAAGACAAGTACTCACTTTCATATATTGATATATGTCAGGAAAAAAGTGTACTAAACTAATAAGTAATAATAACATTTTCCATATAGTAATACGGTAATGCACCCAAATCATAATCATAAATTGATAATCATTATTATAAATTTCAGTATACTCTTCCATTTATTTATGCATTCCCATGTTTCAAAGCATAAACTTTACTACTGAACGAGGATATGCATTGTTATGCAAATAATAATCGCAGTCAGTAGATATCAAATCCAAGAGACATGCATGCTTCAACTTTGATGAACAAGTTTGAAGGAAGTGAGACTCAGGGATTGAAGCACCTCAGGCCGCTCCAACACAATGGCCTCGTAGATGCCAGTGGGGTGGGGGCTTCCATTAAGGGAGCATGCTTCAAGGAGTAAGCGGTAGTTTGTGCCGGCCACCACCTGAGTCTCGCCCTTGATGATTCTCTGCAGCTTGAGAATGATAACCGGTTCAAACGGCCTGCTGTTGTGCGCTGATATAGCAAATTGAGCGATATCTTCCACGTGAGGGTCGCTGAGGTCCTTGATTGGGGTCCAAACACTCTTGGGTCCATAAGCTTCCTTCCGGGAAACTACGGCGGCGGCAGCAGTGAGAGCAAGGAGGAGGAAGAAGACATGGCATTGGAGTCTCATCATGTTATGCCTTGAAAGATGAAACCGGTAAAATTTAAGTATTTAACCGCCCACTTTTTTTTTGTTTCTTTTTCTTCGTCACAAAGATTTCAGATTCGTGACTTATGATTTGTGAGTTGTGAATTGTGATTTGTGAACTTGTGATAGATGGGCTATATATACTCACATTGTAATGGGCCACGTGCCCACGTGGAAGATGTGGGTGGTCAAATTTAGCTGAGGTAAATCATAAATAATTAATGTGACAGAAAAAAATCATAAATAACTAATGTGAAAAAAATCACAATCATAAATAATTAATAACTTGTTGACCACAGAAGAGTGATTAACGTGGAAGATATGGGTGGTCAAATTTAGATAAGGTAAATTATAAATAATTAATAACTTGTTGACAAAAAAAACTAATTAAATAATAGTAATTCTAATCGTAAATCTATTTTATCAATTAAGTTTAATCAAATTTTTTATTTCTATGATAAATAAATAATTTTTTTAGATTAAATATAAAATTATTTATGTGCTAATTTTTGTATTACTTGATATTGAAATAATTTTTTTTATTAAATATAAAAATAAATGATTTGGTTAAACTTGATTAGATAAAATAGATACATAGTTAGCATTATCGAATTAATAATTACTTTGCATTTAAAAATTCCAAAGGTAGAAATTGAGTTTGAAATATAAAGCGTACACAAACAAAGTGGAGCGGTTTTGATGTTTTTTTTTCAACGAAAACTATTGATGAAAGGAAATAATTTTATATTGGAAAATAATAAAAAATCAAACAATTCAATATTTTTATTTGATATTTATTAATTATTGTTAAAATAAATAAATAAATTTATATATTATAAATATATAATTATAAATGTTATATATATGATATTATTAATGTTAAGTTAAATATGATTATTTTGTATTATTGTCATTTTAATATTATTCTTTATTTTAAAGACAATTTTATTAAAGTGAAGAATTAAATAAAATTTTGTCAGTATAAAATTTAAAATATATCGAAATCAATTTTGAAGTGACAAATTTTATGTTTATTTTAAATCATTATTTATAGTTATGATAAAAAAAAAGTGAATGTTAAACGAAAACCGAAGATGCTCTAAGCTAGACATTTAATTACATTTTAATAAAAAAATAATAATAATTAATCTAGCTAATCAAGTGGTTTTGTCAACCAAGTGGTTAACCAAGTAAACTTGTTTACGCGCTCGTTTCCCTTTAATATAATGTCAACCAAGTGCTTTAACCAAGCAAATCTGTTTCGCGTTCTTTTCGTTTTGCAACTTTCATCGTTATGTTCTTCTTCGTTTTCTGTTGTTAGAAGAAGAAGAAGAAGATGATGATGATGATGATGAGATGATGATGATGCAAATGTAGACATGGAAGAAGGAATTAATGAAGGAAATAAAAAAAAGAAGAAGTAGAAGAAGATGCAGATGCAGACTTGGAAGAAGGAAGGAAGGAAGATGCAGTTGAGTTTAGCATATTATCTCGGTGGATTTTAGCATATTATTTCGGTTGAGTTTAGCATATTATTTCGTTGGATTCTGGGTTATTTTTCCGGTTGAGTTTAGAATATTATTTCGGTTGAGTTTAGAATATTATTTCGGTTGAGTTTACCATATTATTTCGGTGGATTTTGGGTTACTGTAATCAGAACCAAACGAAACGTAATAACAACAACAACAACAATGACAACGACAGCAACAACAATAAAGACGAAGAAAAAGTTGCAGACATGAAAGAAAAAGACGACGATGAAGACAACGAAGAAGTTGTAGACATGGTGGAAGAAGAAGAAGAAGAAGAAGTTGATGATGAGATGATGATGATGATGATGACGACGATGATGATGCAGATGTAGACATGGAAGAAGGAATGAAAGAAAGAAAAAGAAGAAGAAGAAGTAGTAGAAGAAGATGCAGATGTAGATTTGGAAGAAGGAATGAAGGAAGGAAAATGCAGTTGAGTTTAGCATATTATTTCGGTGGATTCTGGGTTATTTTTTCGGTGAGTTTAGAATATTATTTCGGTGGATTATATAATATTATTTCGGCGGATTATGGGTTATTGTAATCAGAACCAAATGAAACGTAATAGTAACAACAACAACAACAATAATGACAACTACAACAACAACAACAACAATAAAGAAGAAGAAAACGATGCAGACATGAAAGAAGAAGAAGACGACGATGAAGACAAAGAAGAAGTTGCAGACATGGTGGAAGAAAGAGGAAGAGGAGGAGGAGGAGGATGAAGAAGAAGACGACGACGACGATGGCGAAGGAGGACGATGAAGAAGAAGACGACAACAATGAGAAGGATGAAGAAGAGCGTGTGTACACGCGTTTTAGGGTGAGAGTGGAGGTGTTGTTTCAAAATTACTTGGTTTTCCACTTGGTTAGTAAAAACCACTTGTTCAAATAGCATGATTGAAAAAATAAATAGTTTTTTCAATTAGGATTTTCTTTTGTGCTCTAGTGCTCTGCTAGGGTTTTCTCTTGTGTCCTATTAGAGTTTCTTTTGTGCGCTAATAGGGTTTTCTAATGCTTTGATGTGTCCTGCTAGAATCTAGAATTTTAATGTGTCATTTTGAGTTTTTATGTGCTCTAATAAAATTTTAAGAAAGAATCCTTATTTCCATATCTTTTCATGTGTCATACAATATAATTTAACTAGTATGACCGATTTGTCTGCTATAACGGTGAAGAATACTAATCCTAATGTGGGGGGAAGAAACTTTCGTAATTTTGGATGTATTTAAGATCAGAAGACGAGCTAGTCTGGTTACTATGATTCTCTGGAAGTTTTGGAACTATTACAATTTTCGAATATTTGAAGGCGTTGCTGGTACCCCAGATCTAGTTATTCGGACTATTTGGGACTAACATTAGTCTTTTAATGTTGCTGTTAATTTGAGCCATTAGATCATGTTAGATCTGATGGTATAACATTAAACATATATTTTTAACTTTAAAATTATCAAATACTCCTTGTTATTTATCGTTTTTGCATACAAGGTCTCTTCTTCCTCCCGGTTCCCTGCGTGTTCATGTCTTCGAAGAACAGCAATCGAGGTGAAGATCGACACTAACAGCATCCATGCACGACAAGAAGCGCCATAGTCGCAATCGCCATAGTCGCAATCGCCATAATTATCAAGAAAAAATAGGTGGCTCCGACAGCTTCATGGAAGCCATGAAGAAGAAAAGGGGATTTTGATCAGTTTCTTTTTTATTTTCTCTTCTTTTAGATAAAATCCTTTCAGTTTCTAGAATCTCAGTCCATCCTGAACAACAATTGCGTGGAGGCAATTACAATGAGGTCCAAAAAGAAGGAATCCCCAATTTAGAGGACAAGAGGAAATTCTATATTGAAGTTATGTCATAAATATAAGCATGAATCACTTATATGAATATGTTGGTTTTTCTCTGGCATCTCAAATATGTCATCTCATCTTTTGTTTTATGCAATTTAATTCAATTCACTCTCTAATTGACTTATGATCTCTCTTCTAAGTCATTAGTATTGAGAATTTGGAAGAAGATATTTTGTATGTGTTATAAATGTTGTGGTCCTATCTACTAGTATTAATCTAAGGGTTAATAAGTTTCTCTTTTCCTACCTCATTTCTTGTATTTGAAAAGTGCCGTCCTCTAAACCGCCATGGCGTCATTGTCACCTTCACAAAGATTTGTGATCTCCTTATGATATGAGCCACAATTGAAATTTTTTTTTCTTTTGGTGAACTAAACAAAGAAAGAAAAAGAAGGGAAAAAAGAAAGAAAACAAATAACTAGTTAAGATGTTTCTGCAATATGCAATCTGGGACTTGAAATGTGCAACCATGAAAACGAGACCTGTGTCTCCCTGCCCGTCTTTCCTACAGAGTTATTTATTTTATAAAAATGTTAAAAGATTTATTATTATTTTATAATTGATTTTCAAATTAGTATAATAAAAAATGGGATATAATAATTCTCGGATTATTATTGTAACAGTAATACTATATATACAAGCATATATATAACCAACTATCAACCAATCCAATCAACCCCACTCTCAACAGGCGCGTGTAATCCACGCGACCCCGCCAATCCTCACCACACGAAAGGACGTGCCTCGGTAACCGTTCCAATGAATTCAAATCGTTTCGGCTTCTCAAGCATGTTTCGAAAACCGCTTCGACCATCAAAGCAGTTCGATTTTGCAAAAAAAAAAAGAGCATTTTTCATTTCCATCCACAAAAGAAAAAAACTCAAACGAGAGAAACTCATTTCTCAAGTCGTCACTTCGAAACGGAAATCATCAGCTTCGGACGAGGATCAAGCAACATCTCAAGCCTAGATAAAACATCAAAGCAGAGTACTCCACTGCGAAACGGAAAAGGGGAAGCACATACGAACTCAACAACTCATTCCAGACCCTCCAAAACCATAAAGGTTAGTGCATTGTTTCCTTCTATTGTTTTCTGAGTGTTGAAAAGCGTATCCTTTAATGTTTGAGTTTGCGTTGTGTTTATTGCCACTGGTTACGGTTTCCACTTCGTTTTTTCATGTATTTCCGATTCGGCGTTTTACTTTCTCTCACATAACGCTTAGCTGTTCTTGTTGATTCATTCGAATGATAGCTGTTTCCGGTTCGATTGTATTCTTCATTTTGGTATTAGGGTTTAGTTCGCTTGCATTCTAACCTTTTTTGTTTTTTCCAGTGAAACAATGGCTCGTTCCCCAAAATCAGGAAAGGATACTGTGGGTAAGAACCCAAAGAAGTCACAAAAGCAAGGCAGCCTTAAGAAGAAGGATGTAAGTACTAATATATGCTCAACGTTACATTCCGATTCGGACTTGATAGATTTTCGGTTCATGATTGTTTAATTTTGATGATCTGCAGCAAGGTCACCATTTTAGGTGCCTTCCAAAAACTGTTGCCTCAATGTACAACGAGTGCCTACAGGGAGATGCCCAAAAGATGGCGTTGATTGAGGAACTAGGATTTGGTGCATTCTCTCACCTACCAAACTACAACCTCAGACAACACATGCTGAAGGAGTTAGTGAACATATTCAACATCCACGACAACACTATACACTCTGTTCGTGGAGACGTTGAGATCACAACAGACAAGATAGGCAAAGCTTTGGGTCTTTCATGGAATGGTCAGTTTCCTTTC
>JASCZI010120893.1:35182-49161 GCA_036250425.1 Stylosanthes scabra | reverse complement strand
TCCTTAGTACGCTTGCTTCTGTTTGTGTTCCTTATTTTCGTAGCGAATCCTGCACGTTTGGCGTATTCTTTGTAAAACAACCCAGCTTCCTCAAGTGTTTCAAATATCATTCCAACCTTGGGAATATACTCCTCATTAACGTGAGAAAAGAACTACCAAAATAGAAACACGTTACATAGTCGAACCGGAAAAATAAATCACACTGAACCGGAAATTGAATGAACATCGAATGAAATTTTATATCTACGAACTTACTAACCTGCCCCGTTATTTCTAATCCACCTTCAGCATGATCATCATCGTTATCATTTGTTTTCATTTTGATTAGAATGTTTGGTGAAAAAAAATTAAAGCAATTGGAGTGGAAACGAAAAAAAAGAAAGAAAAATGGAGAAGAAATGAAGAAGAATGAAGAAAAATGGAGAAGAAATGAAGAAAAATGAAGAAGAATGAAGCAAATGAGCAAACAACTAGAGCTATAGTGACATATGCAATAAACAGCGTGTTAAGGAAGTTAGCGCCTTTGCCCACTTTTCACATTTTTCAAAAAGGCTGAGGAGCGCGTCCGTGAAATAGCACTTGGTTGGGCTTGGTTGCAAAATTGCTTGTTTGTGTAGGTTTTCAGTTATTGTAATTAAGAAGAATTACATAGTAATATTGCAAAAATGAGTCCAGGATTCTTTTGCAAATAAGCTTTGTACAAAGACCAGAAAGGAGAAAATAAACGCGATCCCAACATCATTCTCCTTAATTTTGCTTTTCATTTATGTGTTCTCTTTCTTTTGATAATTTACATTATGATATTTTGATTATGTGGAGTTTAAATTCTTTCGGTTACTTTTTTGTTGTCCTATTGGACTCATCCTCTTTCCTGTATTCATTTTATTATTTAAATGAAATGAAAAATCAATTATGCAACAAAGATGGAAAGAACACCTACATGATTTACTATCTAATGATGTATTGACTTCTGGTTGAAAACTAAGGTAAAAGCTAAGCCAATGTTTGGTTATTATTTGAAAAAAACGTAAACATAAAGATATACAAATTTATAAAATATTTCATGATAATGCACAAAATACATTTGTTTAATGTAAAAAAAGAATCTAGGTCCGAGGTGAGAGAGAGGGTGAGAAAGGCATCAGGACGAAGTCGCAGAGAGGCAGAGGCCAGGTAAATGGCAATGGGGACAAAGACGGTGATGGCCGAGGGTGACGCGAAGCGGAGGATGGTGATATGGGATGAGCCCAAAATAGAAATGAGAGAAGGGGAAAAAGAAGAATCAAGATTTGAGATTAAATTTATATTTTGAAAAACAATCAACCATAAAAGTGTTAAGTATAACTTGAGAACAATTCAGTCCGTCTGAAGTATAAATTACTCCATGATCAAAACAAGAAAAAGGGAATAAGTTACTCTTTTTATATGTAGTTCCAAATTTATAAATCAGTAAATTTATTTATGCATTCCCATATACAAAGCACAAATAATAATAACAATAATCGCAGTCAGTAGATACCAAATCTAAGAAAAATGCTTCAAACGTGATCAACAGGTTGGAAGGAAGTGAGATTCAGGGTGTGTAGCCAAGCCTTCTTCAACACAATGGCCTTGTAGTTGCTAGTGTTGGAGCTTTCACCGGAGGATGCCGACAAGAATAAGCGGTAGTTTATGCCGGCCACCACCTGAGTCTCGCCCTTGATGATTCTCCGCAGCTTGAGAGGGGCAACAAATCCCGATCGCTTGTTGTACTCTGTTACTGCAAATTCAGCGATCGCTTCCACGTGAGGGTCGCTGAGATCCTTGATTGATTTCCAACCACCCTTGGGTCCAGGAGATACCTTCCGGGAATCTACGGTGGCGGCAGCAGCGAGAGCAAGGAGGAAGAAGAAGACATGGCATTGAAGTCTCATTGTGTTATGCCTTGAAACCGGTAAAATGTAACCGCCCACTTCTCTTTTTATCTTTTTCTTCGTCACAAAGATTTCGGATTCTTGTGGTCATATGGGATGAGCCCAAAAAATAGAGAATGAGAGAAGGAAAAAAAAAAGAATTGGACCGCCACCTCTCTCTTCGATCTGTCGGGTCAAAGTATACGTGAGAAACAAAAATTTCTTTTCGTATGTAATTCCAAAGTTATAAATCAGTAAACTCCCGGTCCATTAAATTTTGGAAAAAAAAATATTACAACAGATTAGTGATAAAATGTTTTCTTCCAGCTGCCGAATAGGAAATTTTATATAACTTTAGAGACATTTCTATCCTCCAGCTCCTCTCAAGCCCGAACGCCATGGAGTTTGTATTTGTCATCTGCTTAAATAATGAAATTAATTTGTTCCAAAAACCATAGCTCCTGCAACAAATTAAAAAATCTTAGACGTCAGAATCCTTTAAATATATCAATTATTATAATCAGAGTGGAATTACTAAAAAAAAAATTCGTACCTAGTGTTGGCATCAAAATTGAGAGAACAGCTATCCCAGCAAACTTGAGTGGCAAGCCAACTTTGAGCATGTCTATGATGTCAATGTGGCCAGTGGCAAATCCAACTACATTTGAAGGAGTTGATGTTGGAAGCAAGAAAGCAAACTCTGTTGCCAGTGCACCAGGGACCATAAGAATAAGAGGATGCACATGCATGGTTCTAGCCATGTGATACATAAGTGGTAGAAGGAGGGTGGCAGTGGCATCATTGGAGGCTATGAACTCTGTAATAATGCTACTGATCAGGGTAACTACAGGAACAATTGCCAAGTACGGTGTCTTCTCCAAGAAATCTAAGGCTCTAGATAGCACATCTGCTAGCCCACTAGATTGAACTCCATCAGCTATGGCAAACCCTGCTCCTAGAAGCAAAATCAGGTTCCATGGTAACTTCTTGCATTCGTTCCAATCCATTAGCTTCTCTCCCTTTTGTTTCATGTTTGGTATTATGAACAGTAATACAGCCGCCACAACCTACATTATATGATATTTATGAAAAATCAGAAATTTAATGTCTTTTTGTAAGTTTATGATATATAAATCTCTGTATCATAAAGATTTTTATTTCATGAGATGACATACACTGACACTGCCATCACCAACGCGGCCATTGAAGAGCTCTCCCCAACCGGGAATGTCATCTGTGATTCTTCTTGTCATCCATAATATTATCAGCAACTGCATTATATATTCACAAGAAAGCTCATTAATTAATGGCCTCAACATTGAAATAGAAAGTCTCTCATGGTCAATAATATTTGAAAATTTTAAAATAATGTCTAATAGGCATACACACCCCAAACACAGACAACACCATCTTCTCGGCAAAAGACAGGGGACCTGTGAATATATACCAAGTTGAAATTAGAACTGCATAGGTGATAGCAGCTTAGTACTAATGTGATAAAATATTGTGTAAGATATTTTTTCAGGCCCAAGCATCGTATAACTCAAAACAATTGTACATACACCGTTGCCAATTTCAAAAGGATATAGGTCACTCCGTATAAGTCCATTCTGAGTTATCCTTTTCAACCGCTTCTCATTTAATTATTAATTTTTCCTTAGTTAATCTCAGCATGAGCAATGCTATAGCAGCAGTTTATATAAGAAAATACAAAGGTTGTGCAACTTCGTAAAGTGTCACGATTGAGGTTGACAGTGGACAACACAAGGACCCAATTTCTGTTGTGTTGTATATCACTACTACACAAAACGACACAATTCAACAACCAGAGCAAAGATTAGGAAACATTACCGAGTGCTTGTAGGTCACGGTTCAAGTGAGATTTGTCAAGATAAGAAGACAAAGCTTGAGAGGAAGATTTTCGGACATAGAGGAAAGTGATGAGGCACCAAAACAAGATGAGGATGAAAATGGCCACAGGGAACCCAAAGAAGAACCACGTGTTGAAGCTTATTGGCTTCGAACCAGGGACCAGGCTCTTCCACATCCCAACCAGAATCAGGTTCACCCCTGTTCCCGTCAGAGTGCTCATCCCTCCTATGGGCGTCGCGTACACCACCGTCAGCACCACCGCCCTGCTGAACTTGTTCACCACCTCACCCTGCTCCTCCGCTGCTGGCAGCCTCTGCAGTATCCCCGTTGCCACCGGCATCATCATCACAGCTGCCGCCACGTTGTGCATCCACATACTCACGAAGAATGAGGTCCCACACAGACCCAATAGCAGCATCGCCGGATTTAGTGGCTCCCCACAAAACATCGATGTCACCTGTGTATGTGTGCCTCAATTTTTTTATCATTCCATTTTCAACCATAAACCATATATAAAAAAAAAACATAATATAAAATAGATAACCAACAAAGTGCATATAATTAGGATTAAATTACGGATGATATTTTTATTGCATCTATATTTTTTATATAAAAATTATATTTATATGTAAAATTAATTCGTGTATATTAAATATTTTTAATATATGTTTTATATTTTAAAACATATTTTATAATATTGATGAATTTTGACGTTGATATAAATAATATGGTATGATCATTTTTACCTTAATAAGTTAAAAGTATGAAAACAGATACAAGAGGAAATTTCCAAATTCCACGTACTTTCATTATCAGAGATAGAAACGGTTGAAAAGAGCATGTCCATGCTAGCTTGTTCTGTAGCTAGCCAAGAATTCTGTGTTGTTTTAGTTTTTACTTTTTATTTTCATTTTCAGAACAAATTAAATAATAAAATTGATGTAATAAATAAATAAATAAAAAGAAAAAAAGAATAGAGAGATGAGAATTTGAATTAAAACTGACTTTCAAGGCCAATCTTTGGTGAACGTTGTAGCGTTCAACAGCGAGAGCAAGGATGAAACTGCCCAAGACGAGGGTAATGACGTCATCCATGTAAGAGTGTGCTACAGTATCAGCAGAAGCTATCCCGAAGAGCGGGAAGAGGAAGAGGGGGCACATGGAGGTGACGGGAAGAGGCACCGCGGCGGTGACCCACCATGCGAATACCCAAGCAATGACTGCAAGCATGTTCCTGCTTGTGGCGGGAGCACTATCATCCAGCTTCACCAAGAGACATACAAGGAGAGACAACAAGGGTCCTAGTAACACGTAGAAATTGTTTAGACTCAGAATGGATTTCAGGGAATAACCATGTCCTTGTGTTCGTTGTTGTTGGAGTGGGAGAAGCGGAGACTTTAGATCATTCATGCCACCGCCGGAAGTGGATGTCTGAGTATGTTCTCCGCTCATTATTTTTGGAGAGCAATTATGCGTGTGCATTCCAAGCAGGGAATATATATAAAGAAGTCGTTGGGCAATGATCACGCATGCCTATTTTAACGAGTATTTTGGTGGACTAAATTTAATTAAATTACTTATTTTTTTATAATATTAAATAATATAAAAAATAATATTTAAATAAAATTTTATTTAATATTAAAATAATATTTTATTTAATATAAAATAAATAATTTTAATTAAATTTAGTTAATTAAATTATTTATTCACCTAAAATTATTAATTTCTTAATTATTAGGGAGGTGTGTCCAAATTTACTCTCTCTCTTAATATATGTCAATAAAAAAAGTTTAAAAAATTCATAGTTTATTAGCCAATAAGTGATTAATAAATTTTTTTTTATCATCTATTATTTCTCTAATTACACTCATTAATTCCCTATTAATCCCCTTATATTGATTCCCTAGCATTACTCATATCAATATTGCAGTTACCCTTAATTTGGTATTCTCCTTCAGAATCAACTAAGATAGTTTTTTTCTTTTGGTAATATGTGTCTATATCCATTATACCTTATTTTTTATGACTAAACTATATCCACTACTTTATAAAATACATAAGCTTAATAATGCTTTTGTATTATTTTATAGAACACAGACACACATTCTTTCAAGTTGGCTAGAGTTAAAATAAGTTCTAATTATTTTAAAATGACACTTTATAGCAGCAGAATTTTAAAATTAAATTTAATCACATAACATATATAGCCGAAAAGAAATTTATTAAATAATTCTATCTGACGTCAGCTTGCATATACACTTTCCTATTATTGTGAATTTTTTTACAGGAAATAAATTATATAAAAGATTAAGAGAAATTATACTTGTACCTTCTCTTTGCTAAGTGTAAATTTTATTTATGATACATATAAGACATATTTTTTAAGTTTTCTTATTTCTGATCATCATTATCATTTTTAATATTAAAAGTGAAAGATGTATAAGTAAACAATACACAAAAGTACACTACAACAATTCTCTGCACACAAATACGTGCTGATTGCAGAAACTGTCGCTAAACATTTTGTGGGATTTAAAAATCGCTGTTATTAAGTTTATAAATCGTCGCTAGTCAGAATTATTATAATCGTAATATAAATAATATTTTTTTTTCAAAATCAAAATCAAATATATAAATAAATTTTATAAGAACTAAAATAAGAAAACATATGCATTTTAGTATCTTACGATATGTATTTAATCAGAATTTAGATTAGAGAGAGGGTCTAATAAATGTTAATCAGAAAAAAAAAAGAAAGAAATTAAACCTTTCTAGCTAGGAGAAACAAATCAATGGAGGCCCAGCCATTAATGTAGAAGATGGATCTGTTAATTAATTGAGCCAACAACGTCCAGGCAAACGGAAGATTATTGGACGTTAACAGAGTAATGGACCAATTCAATTCATTCCATCTCCATTCCTTATCATGTAAACCAGGGGATAGGGACCCCTTCAATCAATCATTATTCTTACATTATGAATTTAAAATAGACAAATTGGTATGCACTTTAGAGTTTAGATAGAGCATAATTGTTTTTTTCCCGCATCATCCATCTTTTTTTTTTAACTTGCAAAATTTAGACATTAATATCTCAAGTCTCAAGTATATTTGGAGTCAATAGATGGAAGTGTAAGTGGCTCTTCGAAACCGCAAACGCTATATATGTTTTATCTCACACACAAATAAATCATTTAAGTATTATTGCAATATGGCCAACGAACAAAGTTGAGCGATCAAAATCAAATGTCAATAAAAATGTTGAATTCTTGTATCATGTTGTTGAAGATCGAGGATTAGCATGGAACGTCATCGTCCGATATTGTTTCATAGATTTTTCTCTTCCAAAAAAATTAAAAACAGGGTAATTTTTGTAATGTTTGTGACTTGGATGCATGCAACTTGAGTCGTCACCTTGGATAAGGTCTGTATACTTGGCTTTAATAAACTTACTGATTACTCAGCATTCCTTCATCTATATATGACCACTTCATGTATAGCTACTGTAACTTAATGATTAGAACTAATAACTTTGGGAAACTTTATCTATAACGTAACCTAGCTAAACACATAATTATTATTTATATAATCTATTTAATTAATATTTTTATTCAATAAAATAACATAAGGATATAAATATCATTCAATATTGTCAGATGTTTTTTGGGTATACTTTTCATAATATTCTTTCTATTTTTTCTTCAATTTCTCTTGTTCCAAATGACAAGTGCAAAATTTATCTATAATTTTATTTTCTTAGCCTCCAAACTCCAAACAATGGCTTAAGGAGCATGACGTTGCATGAGTAACAAGTAACAACGTAGAGTTGTACTGTATGGATGGATAGTAGATACGGGTAGAGTGATGATTGTCTATGGCACCCACTTTTAAATGATTCGTATATCAGACATTCATGATGCATCCACTTGTTGGAGATGTCCATATCACTCACACGTCCTACAAATTGGAGAGGGGGTCAGGTATACAAGTTAATAATAATATTAATAATGGTGGATTTTTTTTAATAACCACTCCCGGACCCGGTTGATGTATGGTCCTGAAATAATGCATGCAAGTAGCTATTAGATTACACAATTATATCTCTCTATCAACCATGCATGACTAGCCATGAATATCAATTCATTGAAGGAGAGTACATTATGAGCTGCTGAACATTATTGTAACTCGGTCACTTCCGGCCTTATTTGCCATTCCAAGTTTTCCTAAACCTATACAAATGGTGTTTCAACAATAATGTTTATTATGCTACTCTTCACTATTTGCAATTGGTGTTTCGGCTTTTTTTTTTTTTCGGGGTTTCGAATGCACTTATTACAGAACATAAAAAATCACCACTTAAAGTATAGCCTTGAATGCAATTGTCTCGTCTTAAATCTGAATCCTTCGATTTTGAGCATACCTCTACCACTTGGGCACATGAAGATTAGCCAGCTAAATTTGATTCTCCATCTAAATCTTGTGAATTGGGAGCACAGATTAACGCACAATGAGGAAATAACGAAATTTGGTTCCAGTGTTTTCTATGGAATATGATTGAGGCCCGAATATTTTTTAGAGGTATTACACCAGGCGTAAAGAATAATAGTTCAAATTATTTGGGCCTTGAGCAGACTTTACTCTACCCAAAACATACTTGTAAACTTATGTTTTGTAGATAGGCCCATAATAAATTCACATTCAGCACTTTCTCTGGCCCAAATATTTTGGTTCTCAACCCACCAAAAATTGGGATGCAGATCAATATATTTTGTTCTTGGACAATACCAAAAAAAAATGTTTATTATGCTACTCTTCACTAATTTTATATTATATTTATAAAAAATACATCAATAAATATTAAATACTAGCAATTTTTTTAAAAAAAGAACATATTCCACCTTATATAAGAGGAAAAAGGAAAGGAAAAAAAAAAGTTATACAACCAAATAAGGAAAAAACCATCAAGGTAAGCAAGCATATATAGAGTTAATAAACTAATTATTTCTATTTGATCTCTTGCTTGCTTGGAACCAATGATGAAATAAATAAATAAATGGAAGACATTTGATTTACCTCTGTTGAAGTCAAGAGAAGAGAATCCTTTACTTTACTTTTTCTTTTCTTTTCTTTTTATTTCATTTTCCTAACTTCCAAGGTACTTTAGAACACGCGTTGCTGCTGGTAATTTTGCAATTTACATTATTCTCGTGAAAAAAAGGACAAAAAGGAATGGATAGATAAATCAATAAAAATGAGGTTAGGTGCATAGATTGAGCTTTCTTTCTCCGCCACCAGTAATTCAACTGAGTGAGCCAGAAACCCTAGCGGACACACAAAGTCACCTAATCGAGATTATGAGAATCTTCTGGAAAAATCACCACCGTCACTAGATGCAGAGAACCACCGTTCTTCATTTCATTCACTCACAATCGCCTATCCAGTCATGGCGGATCTTCTTCCGCCGGAGGTCATCACCGATATACTCTCCCGGTTACCGGTCCAATCCCTCCTCCGCTTCCGATGCACCTGCAAGTCATGGCGCTCTCTCATCGACAGCACTCACTTCATCCTCCTCCACCTTCAAACCTCCCTCACCTCTCACTCCCACTCTACTCTCGTTCTCCGTCGTGACTCCGAACTCTACCAGGTCCATCTTCGAACCCTAGACAGGGCAATCGAGCTCAACCACCCGCTCATGTGCTACAGCAACAGCATCAAGGTTCTTGGCTCCTGCAACGGCTTGCTATGCCTCTGCAACGTCGCCGAAGACATCGCTCTCTGGAACCCTAACATCAGGAAGCACCGCCTTCTCCCTTATCTCCCCGCCGAGCGCCGAGAGCGTGACACCACGCTCTTCGCAGCGCGCGTCTACGGATTCGGCTACGATTCCTTCGCCGAGGATTACAAATTGGTGAGGATTTCATATTTCGTTGACCTACACACTCGCACTTTCTATTCTCACGTCAAGCTTTACAGCTTGAAAGCAGATTCCTGGAAGAGCCTCCCGAACATGCCCTATGGCCTCTGCTGCGCGCGTACCATGGGGGTTTTCGTCGGTGGCGCCTTGCACTGGGTCGTGACTCGCAAACTCGAACCGGATCAGCCTGATTTGATAGTCGCCTTCGATCTCCGATTGGAGAGTTTCAGTGAAGTTCCGCTGCCGGAAACTGGAAATGTTAACGGGAACTTCGAGATGGATGTGGCGCTCTTGGGCGGGTGCCTCTGTATGGTGGAGCATCGTGGGAGTTCGAGCATTGATGTCTGGGTAATGAGGGAGTACGGATCAGTGGATTCATGGTGTAAACTGTTTAGCTTGACGGAGCATCATAACTTGAGATCGTTGAAATCTGTGAAGCCATTGGCTTACTCCAATGATGGTGACAGGGTTCTGATGGAACACAACCACAAGAAACTCTGTTGGTATAGCCTCAAAGACAATGATGTTAGTGAAGCTAAAATACCCGGGATGCCCCATTTGATTGAAGCCACCATTTATGTGGGAACCCTTGTCCCACCAACTTTACTGATTAAAACTGATGACGGCGCTAAGGAGAAGCTTGGAGACAAGGCTGGGAAGAGAAGGTACTTACTGTGGTAGTTTGAGATTTGATTTCTTATTTCCTTTGAAAGATTAAGAAAATGATAATAGTTTATTTGCTGATAGCTGTACTGTGTGACCCTGTCTTCTAGTGAGTTGACTTGAAAGTCCAGATCCCGTTTAGTCAACATATAATATTAGTATTCAGATCATGAGATAATAGAGTGCAAATCATGGTTTAGTCACTTAGAATAAAGAAAAATGATAAAAACCCTTTTAACACATCCTCCCAATATATGGTAAGTTTTGAATGCTTTTTACATTTAGGATGAATTGAATTAAATGTTTTTACCTTTTCATTCAATACTTTCTTTTGTTAAGTAGTATTAGGATGATAGTTCGGAGTATGGGTTAGTATGGCTTAGAGGATGTATCATTAGTTCATTTATTTAAACTCAAAATTGTATTGCCTTACCATTTACCAATACAGGTTGAGACTAGGTTTGCATGCTTCGATTAATTAACTGGGCTTCTTTTTCAATGGCAAAACAAAAATGGACCATGATTCCAGTTAGATCCAAGGATACTTAGCTGGCAGAACTAGTTTTTCAAGGTTGAATTGGTGATTTTAAAGAATTAGGAATAAACCTCAGAGTATGTATATTGTTAAATACTTGATGTTCTTAATGCTGCATGAGATCTACACCTTTAAAGAACTACCCTGAATTTAGTCTATAATTAATTTCCAGCTGAACCACTGAGTCAATCTGATTTTTCACTTCGAGGCTCGCCTTTCTTTTATATTTTTGTTTGCTTACATTGCTTCTTTTACAGGGATGACTTCCTGTCCCAAGGATTCAAATTGACGCTGTAATCAAGAAAAAGAAGGGCAAATGGTATGCGGTCAAAACCGGTTGATCTGAAATGATACCTTCTTGAGTATATAGATCACGGGGAAGAGTGGAAATGATGATTGATGAGTAACAAAGCACACGCTGTTAATATTGAAAACTGCACCTTTTATTTTCTCAGGCTTGAAGGTTTTATGTGAAGTTCTCCAGAGTATGTAAGATCAAAAGAAGGATGATTGAAGAACATATACTTGGTAGAGATTTTGCTTCATTCTGTTGGTTTTTTTCTCTGCTTCCGGCAGTTGGCAGATGGGGTCTCTTTCTTCATCACCTGTTAACACTAATACAGTAAATGCGCCATCTCTCCTTTGTTGTAATAAATATTGAAGTTTGAAACTTTTCGCTGCCTCATCGGGTGGTTTTATACATACATGTATGTGTTTTAATGGTTGTAGCCCCCTTTAAATCTTTGATATAATCCACTGTAATTTCAACTATTGATACTCTGTTTTCTCTTGTTCTTCATTGTACGCCTCTTGTTATTCAAGTTTACATATACTAACATCAATGGTGTTTAAAGGAGAAATATCTAGTTAAGGATGGTATTTGTTATGTATACTAATGCAATGCTAGAAGTGCAGCTGTTTGGGAGTGGGGGAACCTTCTCTTAGAAATTGGAATTATTGAATTTGGTGGAATACTGCTATAGCAAAATCCAGGCACGCGGTCCACCCCGCCCCACCATCATCTCCAGTAGCAGAGTGCAGAGGTCACCAACTTTTGTTATCATATCATCCAAGACGCGTATTACTATTCCCTCGCCAAAACAAACACACAGTTTCCCCGAAATTGCATGTGAGATTCGGAACTTGGGCTTTTAGAAAGAGAGAGTGGTGACAACTCTATTTTCAATTTATTATTATTAATAATAATTTATTTTTAGTGATATTTTAATTGAGAATTTTAGTATTTAAGCTTTAAAAGAAAAAAAGTATTTAGAATATATAATTGGTTGATTTTTTTTCTTTTGAGACGTAAGAAATTTTGTATTAGGTAGCACATTTTTTTTTGTTTTTTATTTTATTTTTAATAAACAAGCAGATTTTGTATAAGATCGATGAGTAGTGTGTGTGTTAAAAATTAGAATGAATTTTAACACATTTTAGGAAGCTAAAGATTAGGTTGAATAAAGATGTTTTGTTATTAAGATTAGAAATTCAAGCAAAGTTGGGATTTGCGACCCGAGGTAATACAGGTTAAAAATTATGGGATGTGATTCTTTTCTATCGTATAGAAATAGTTATTTTTAAAAATGTACTTTTGATAATTATTTTGGAGATAATATTTATCTATATGAAGAAAAGATCTTGAGAAGATTTTTATTTATACAAATGGTACCAAAGAAAAATTAAGAATTTGGTAGAATGTTATACTCTAATAGAACACAACAGCATCATCTAATAAATATCTATTAATATTAAAATAAGATATAATTTTTCATGAAATATATCGCTTTTTCATGTAAAACACACTAATTTCTTACGTTTTTGTTTAATACAAAGAATAGAAAAACGGTGAAACCAAAAATTTATTTCTTTAATCTAAAACAAAAATTATTTCATACAAACACGGGAACTCGAAGACAAAAATACAAAAATCTTTTAAAAAGTACAGATAATTAAAACTAAATCATTTAATCTTTCATTTTAAACAAATTAAAAGATAAATTGAAATTGTAAAACAGAAAAAATCCTAGAATATTTCAAAATACAAATACATTTAAAATAAAAAGTACAAAACTAAAACTAAAATAGTACATCTATTAAAGGTCGAAGCACCAATATTACTTCTGAAATTTTTAAAAGTCAATAAAAATAATTTTAAATTTTATTAATGATAAAAATATTTTAAAATTATTTAAAAACATGACAATAATATTTAATTTTAGGTATTTGTATCATATTTGATATATGATAAAAATATATTTTTTAAAATTTTGAAAATTGAAAAATGTTTTTATTATTAATAAAAGAAATTATTTTTTTCAAATTCTAAAAATTTTAGAGAAGATTTTAGTGATTAAAACAATAAAACTCACATATAAGCGAGCCCATTCATCTTCACGAAAAAAAAAGAGTTTATAAAATATTTTTATTATTTTAAGTCTTTTTTCTTTTTTTTGGGGTAAAGGACATTTATACTCCTGAGGTTTAAAAAACCAGTCAAACGTGCCTCCCACATTCAATAAATTACAAACGGCCCCCAACCTTCGTGAAAGCTATACAAATATGCCATTCCGTTAATCAGCTCCTCCAAGTGGCAACGGGAAAAGCTTAGTTAGACCAAACGGGGCTGAGGTGGCAGAGACGGGTCCAGCATGGAAAAAATCCTGCCTTCAAATGCTCAAAACGACAACGTTCCGAGCTTGGGCCAAAACGAAGTCACATAGAAGGTTGAGGGGTTCTTAAACCCTAATCCCCCAAATCCCATTGAGTGAGAGCTAAGGCGCAGGAGAGTATCGACGATGGAAAGCGAAGGTGGTTGTTCAAGATCGAAAAACAGCGTCGGCGGTTGTGCGTCTGAGAATACTGGGAGCTCCTATGCATCGTTGGACAGCAAATGCCGAGACGATAGGGATGGCGTTGCCCCTAAATGCCACTGCGGAGGCTACGCCATTCTCTACCGATCCAGAACTCGTAAGAACCCTAATAGGTTATTCCTCGGGTGTCCCTTCTTCAAGGCGAGTATGTTTGTTGGGTGTCGAGTTTGTAAATGGGTATTGGCATTTAAGACTTGCATTTTGCTATCTTTATGCAGCAGGGCAAACC
>JASCZI010120893.1:9433-32848 GCA_036250425.1 Stylosanthes scabra | reverse complement strand
CATCAATGCAACGTTAAATTGGATCCTCAACAAACTGAAATTAACTTGGAGCAACAACACATTGAATTTAAGGTGAAGCAACAACAAATTGAAATTTAAATTGGAGCCAGTGGTTCACCTTTTGCTGGTCACTCATGAAATTTCAACCATGGATGCTTGGATCACCCAAGTTCTCAAGCAGCAAGGTGAGGAACCACTTCCACGAGTCCTTAGTCTCTGCACGAGCAACACCATAAGCAATGACAAAGAAGTGGTTGTTAGCATCTTTCCAACAGCCGAGAGAAACTGTCCACCGAAATAGCTCTTCAGAAAGCATCCATCCAAGTGTATCAAGGGCCTGCAACCACCCTTAAAACCTTGTTTGCAAGCCTCCAAGCAAATATACACCTTATCAAACACTAGCAGCTGTTGAGGGATTGGAATGACTTCTAATAGTGCAGTGGATCCTGGGTTGCTCCTCACGATCTCAAAGAGATAGCACTTAATCTTTCCATACTGCTCCTTCTCACTGACAATTAGCCTCTCTCGGGCCAATCTCAAAGCCCTGTAAACCATCTTTTCATGTGGTGTCACATTGAACTCCTCCTTCAGAAATGCAGCAGCTTCTTTCTTTGTCATGTGTGGATGTATGGCCATCCTTTTTTCAATCTTCAATGCAAGCCACCCTTGATCAAATGCATTGCTTCCCTCGTCACGACCACATATGTGCTCTCTCTTGTAAGTCTTTACCTGAAAGCACCCTAAGGTCTCATTTTTAGACACATGAGCCACCCATGGAAACTTCTCAACCATGCAACCCACTCTGATTCTGTTCTTGTCTACCTTAATCCACCTCGGTTCCCTTCCCTCGGAAATAAACTTGTCCTTCACAACTTCCCTGAACTTATCCAATGTAGGAAATCTAGTCCCTAACTCGAAGTGCCCTTATCCAAAAGCATACTCATCATTAAACTTCGGCCATGCATGCTTAGCATATTCTTCATCCGAGGATACAGGTGTATGTAGGCTGTCTGACTCATATTCATAAACGATGTCATCCACTTGATTTGGAAAATGAGATTCATAGAATTTTCTTCGTGAAGGAACTGGACCTTGCCTCACATTCTGACCACCATCATCACCTTCATGTGATCCACCTACAACTCCCTTGGAATGGCTTGCCTCCCCATGGAAGTGGTGCCCAAAAGATTTCTTCATTCTTCCACCCAGATTGGCAGATTTCATGTTCCTTGTTTTTTGGTTGTCACTAGCTACCTTCTTCCCTTTCTTGTTACCCTTCTTAACACATTTACTTTTGCCCCTGTTAATTTCTCCTTCACCGTCAGAGGCACCACTATCACTGTCACCCTCATACCCTGTCGGAGGTGGCTTATAAGGTTCGTCCTCCGTACTCTCATACCCATCGTCGTCAGATGAGGAGGATGAGTTAATCTTATCCAAGTTAATTGGTTCTTCAGTAACAGCAGCAGGCATAAGGGCTAATCGAGGCACATCAACCTTGTGCTCTACATACAAATGGAACTCGTTGGTGATTGCAATTTTGGACCTAGAATTCTCACAAAGCTCACGAATTGTGGCATCATCCCCAGCCAACCAGCAAAGACCAACCTCCAAGTTCGCAACGTTGAAATCCCTCCAAAACAGACGATTGAACCTCCTAAACCCTAGGCTCTTGTACAGCTTCACCAAGTCTCTATAGTTGACATGGTCCACATCCATTTCTTCAAACTTCTCCACATAACCACCAGCATAAACTAACTCCCCACTCCCATCCCTTACTAGCTTACCTCCGTAGTGAAAGACAGGCACAACCCACAAAGTCGCCATCTACAACAAACACAACCCAAAATGAAAGGAAAAAAATTAAACATACATGCTCAACCCAGCATCATGTACACTACACTTATCAGCCAAAATGCAGTTTACACAACTAACAAATACCAACATGCATTTCGATCAACAAAAATGGATCAGAGCTTACTAACCTTTCCCTTCGGCGACACACCTCCGCCTTCTCAGCTTGAACCACACTTCCTATTTTCAACAAAGACTCCTCTTGTATATCTGAACACGAACCGTTTACTTCGGAAGGAAGGAGAGTGATCACAAATGTTAGGGCATGCTGTAATTTGTGAAGAGAAGGAAGGGTTTATATGGAAGGGACATTCTGAAGCTTCAATACGACAACGTTTCCCTCAACCTTCTATGCAACTTCGTTTTGGCCCAAGTCCAAAACGTTGTCGTTTTGAGCATTTGAAGGCAGGATTTTTTTCATGCTGGACCCGTCTCTGCCACCTCAGCCCCGTTTGGTCCAGCTAAGCTTTTTCCATTGCCACTTGGAGGAGCTGATTAACGGAAGGGCATATTTGTACAGCTTTCACGAAGGTTGGGCGCCGTTTGTAATTTATTGAATGTGGGGGGCACGTTTGACCGGTTTTTTAAACATCAGGGTATATTTGTCCTTTATCCTTTTTTTTTTTTTTAACTTAATAAAATAATTAAAAATGGAAAAGAATGAGAAGCGAAGAATGGAAGCAAAACCCAAGAAAGCACCCCAACCCTTTGAATTCTGCGAAGGACGTCACACCGTTGGATTGGCCTCAGCTCACAAAACCCCAACTTTCCCACTCTCCATGGCCTTCCTCTGCTGACTGCCCACCACTCACGCCGCTGTATGCTTCATGTCTTTCTTCCGGGGCGGAGTCTTCCACGGTGGCCCCACCACCGATCACCACCTTCCATCAAAACGCAAACTTGAAGACTCCGGTCCCCTCGCCGATGACAGCAACGACCTAATGAGCGACTTAGTGTCGGTCAGAATGAGGAAAGACGAAGGAGGAGCTGTCAATTCATGGTCCCCAATCAGAACCCCTCTAACCCCTCTTTCCGAACCCCAATCCCAATCCCAATGGGGCCACTTGCAGTTCTTCGTTCGGATGATGTCCGAGGGCAACACCATGGTCATGCACGCTTTCCCTGAAGACAGCGTCAAATCCATCCACCAGCGAATTCAGAACATCAAGGGTATTCCCGTTCATGAACAGAGACTGATCTACATGGGCAAGCAGCTTCAATGCGAGAAGACTCTTGCTGAGTGTTCCATCCAAAACGACGCCAGCCTCCAGTTAGTTGGTCGTATGCGCAGCACGGAGCACCCTCATGCCTGGCAGGTCATGAACGACATGACTTCTGTTGTGTATCGAATGTGCAGAGGGGAATCTCTCTCTGATCCCCAGAAGACTGTTAAAGGCCTCATTGACAGTTACCTCAACATGACCCCTAGAGACTCTGACTCTGCTTTTGGCTACTTCCAGATTTTCATGTCTTGTTCTGCTCCCTCTATCTTGGTCATGCTCTACCTCTCTCCCTTTTCAGGTAACAAGGACTGTGCTGACTCTTCTGTTAGGCATTTTGTCAATTCTTGTCGTAGTACATTGTCTGAGGAATTGCATAGCCAGTTTGCACTTGTGGTCTTAGAGTTTTGCAAATTGCTTAGGAGGCTGCACTCTGATGACCCTTTGTATATGTTTTGTCGGAGTACTTTGGGATCCTTGTTGGAAACTGATTGTGTTTGCTGTGGTACTGCTGAGGAGGATGTTAAAGGCTTGATTTTGATTCAAGATATATTCCCATTCGTCCGTGAGCTTGCTAATAGCTTGTTGAGCGATTTGGATTTGAGTATGGAATCCCCAACCTTTGCTGGCCCATTGTACAGTGATGTTAGAGATCTCAGGGCATTCTTGGTCCCTTTGAGATCCGGAATCAGTGTGCAACAATCACTCACAGGTTCTGCAACGGGTGAGGAGCGCCACACTGATGCTGTTCTCACAGAAGAGATTGAATACCTTCATTTTTTATACATTGAGTTGCTGAGCAAGATGGATGAATGCCTTCAGAAAATGGATAGTAGCTTAGCAGACCAGGAGATAACAGATTGGGATACTCGATATAATGCGTGGTCTCAGTATCTTTCTATTTTGAAGGAATTGTATCAAATCTCTAAGCTTTATGACGGTGCAGAAGAGGAACTTTGGAATGTTTTAACTCGCCAAAGAAGTGCAGTGTGTCTATTGATTGTTAGGTATGCAAAGAGGAATGATGAACATCATTGGATCCTTGAACGCAAGTGCGTGACGAATTTTGAATCAAGAAGGCATTTGGCGCTGCTAATGCTGCCAGAGGTAAAAGATGACTATGAGGAGTTGCATGAGATGCTCATTGATAGGTCTCAGTTATTGGCTGAATCTTTCCAATACATAGGACGTGTGGAACCAGAATCTCTACATGGGGGCTTATTTATGGAATTCAAAAATGAGGAAGCTACTGGGCCAGGTGTACTTAGGGAGTGGTTTCTTTTGGTTTGTCAAGAAATATTCAATCCGCAAAATGCTCTTTTTGCCGCATGCCCAAATGACAAACGAAGATTTTTCCCGAATCCTGGTAAAGCTTCATCTGGATTTCCAATTTCCAAATAGACTCCCCTCCCCTTCCCCCTCTTTTCTTTTTCTCTCTCTGCTATTTGATAGTATCCTGTGGCTAGTTTGTTTTGGAAATGTTTCCATTGTACCATTCATGTGTCCTTCCAATTCCATATAGTTTGTGTTTGGTGTGGACTTGGTGTTAGATGATTTATCTGTGTCTTATAATATTTTACTTGGCATTGAATAGTTCAAGATTCAACCATTCAGTGGTTTTTTAGGGTCACTTATCTTGGATGAAAAAAAGTTTATTCCTTAGCAAAACTCTTATTTATTTAATCGTGAAAATCATTTAGGTAAAATTTACTCCCACTTTTACTCTCTAAATCATGTTTGGATGATTTTTGTTTCAGTTCTTTATTTTAAAGCATTTCTTTGTGATCAATTTTAGTTTGTCCTTTTTTTCTACTTGTTTGCAGCATCCAAAGTAGATCCTCTGCACCTTGATTACTTCCGCTTCTCTGGTCGAATTATTGCATTGGCTTTGATGCATGGGGTGCATGTTGGTATAGTTTTTGATCGTGTGTTTTTCCAGCAATTAGCCGGAAAAGAAATTACTTTAGAAGACATAAAGGATGCAGATCCACACTTGTATAGTAGCTACAAGCAAATATTGGAGATGGATCCTGATTTCATTGATTCAGATGCATTAGGACTGACATTTGTTAGAGAGGTGGAAGAGTTAGGATGCAGGGAAGTGGTTGAGCTGTGCCCGGGTGGGAAGAACCTCGTTGTAAATAGTAAGAACAGGGAGAATTATGTTGATCTTCTTATACAGGATCATTTTGTAACATCTATATCTGAGCAGGTGTCACAATTTGCCAAAGGCTTTGGTGATATTCTCTCAAACTCAAGCCTTGAGTCATCATTCTTTCAAAGTTTAGACCTTAAAGATCTTGACTGGATGCTGCATGGGAGTGAAGATATCATTTCTGTTGAGGACTGGAAAGCACATACTGAGTATCAAGGCTATCAAGAGACAGATCCTGAGATATCTTGGTTTTGGGAGGTATGTTTATGTTGCTTTTAGTGAATTACAATGTCAACATTTGTATATATCTTTCCTCTTTTTTGCTTCTATTGCATTTTTCCTTTCATATATAGAATATAATAATGGGATTTTCCTGAGTTTAGAGGCAGAAATGGCTTTATTGATTAACAAGTACTTGCTGCATAAGTAACATAACCCTCTAAGGCTTGTCTTTTTCCATTTTAGCTACAAAGTAGAAGAGAGGTTCATTGCCTATTGCAACTTGGGAACTGTTATTATCTACTTTTTTAAGTTTCCATTCACCAGAAAACAGTCATAATCATACCATTGCTCTCGAAATCTACTTCTTCCACCTTCCTTTGTCTTCTGGTCGTGACTTATTGTTCTTTCCCAATCTTCTTCAGAGTCGTGCTAGATTCCTTTTCATGTTGGGACTAAATTGTCACCTTGCAACCAGAGTCCGGTCATGTTAGGCTCAACCTTCATTGTGATAGATAATTTGTTAATATCTTTTAAGTTCATTTATTCCTGCAAAAACTAATATATTTTTGGGATAACTACTGTTTTGTTCCCTAAGGTTTTATCTGAAAATCAATTTCGTCTCAAACCTTTTTTTGTGTTTAAAATGGTTCCTAATCTTTAAAATTAATTTGAAATCATCCTTTTATTTTTTAGTACAAAAATACCCTTTTATTTTTTTTTATTAACTAAATAAATAAAAAGAAAAAAATTTCAGTTACATAATTAAAATAAAAAATTGAAACAAATGAAAAAAATAAACGGAAGCAGGACTGAGGGTGAGAGGAGAGGTGGGTGAGAGGAGAGGTGAGGATTAATTTGTTGAAGCAGCGGCGGCACAACGACGGGACGAGGGGACCTACGGGATTTGCAATTGGGGCAGGTGCTGCGCATTAGCAGCTGGTGCTGTAATGTTTGGTGATGTTCCTTCAAGCCTTGGAGATTCTATGATTGCCATAGTAACTGATCCTCTTTTCTGTGAAAAAATTTAGTAGATAAAATGTAAGTATATCCTGATATTTTGTTTTTGGTACAATTCAATCGATTTTTTCTTTTATAATTAAGAAAAAAGACAATCAAGTTCCAGGAACTTAACAGCTCTCAGAGCCAGAATTAAGAAACATCATAAAATGCAAACATGAAAATATCAACAAGAAAACATGAATTTGTGCTAAGATTATTATTGTTATTGTCAAATTTTGTGAATTTGTGCTTCAATTTGAAATTTTCCTAGTTGTTTGTTTTGAGAAGTGAAACAGCAGTGTTGAGAGAGATGATGATGCTGCTGCTTTGATTAGTGAGAAGCAGTAACATAAGGGGCATTTTTGTAACAAAAAAATAAAAGGATGATTTTAAATCAACTTTAAAGGTTAGGGACCAATTTTAACACAAAAAAAAGTTTGGGATGAAATTGATTTTCAAGTAAAATCTTAGGGACCAAAACAGTAGTTATCTCTATATTTTATTTTTAGTACTGAAGCCTGAAATCATAATTGGGATACCTTGTTTTCGATGACATTATTCATTCCATCATGTGGCATATTTTCCTTCTCTATAACCAACTAAAAAAGTTGTGTAAATACGAATATTGTCAGTTTGAGCCCATAGTGTAATAGCATCTTGTTATCTAACATTTTGAATTTAGCTATTACAGCTGTATTGCAACATAACATTTATAGAGAAGCTGCCGCCTTCCCAAACTTTTCTAATTTCTAATTTCTATAATGTTTACATTATGTTGAAAACTTTGGCAGATTCTTGGGAGAATGACAGATGAACAGAGGAGGGTACTTCTGTACTTCTGGACGTCTGTGAAATATTTACCAGTTGAAGGCTTCCGTGGTTTGGCTTCGAGTCTCTCCATTTACAGGTCCCCTGAACATGATGACCACCTTCCGTCATCTCACACATGCTTTTACCGGCTGTGTGTACCAGCCTATTCCACGATGGCCATTATGCAAGATCGTCTTAGAGTCATCACTCAAGAACACATTGGCTGCAGTTTTGGTACTTGGTGAATGAACATACCTGCAATTTGGATACAAGTTATTTTGACTGCACATAATATATCGTTATTCAGCATATGTACAGATAGAGTATAGGAGTATTCCATCTATTATCTAAATGGATATTGGGAGAAGGTTCTCTAGTTCTTTTTCTCATACATCTTAGTAAAATGTTCATAGTAAAGACACGAAGTATCAATAAAATAGGATTGAAGATTTATGTTCTGTCATTGTAGTCATCTTCTTTGTACATGTACTCGGGAAGTATGTACTTGTAAGTTTGGGTTTTTGAAAATTGTGCTCAAAGAGCAATTTGTTCTCTTATTTGTTATGTTTAAGATTTAGAATGTAGAGCCCGAGATACTTGATCTCTCACTTTTGAAAGAATGTGGCACCTGCCACCTTTGTTGAACAACCATAACCACTTGGCCTTGGTTTGTTCATGGACCCCTCCTTTGGATACGCTTTGATGCCACTAAATTGAATCTTCTTGGATGCAGAAACTCTTAGCATGGCCAAAATCATCTTAACGCATAAGTAGTTTACTGATTCATATTTATCTATAGAGATGAGATTAATTATTCATCAAGGTATATAAATTGAGAGACAATTAGCAGGCAATGCTAGTTGGTCTGAAATAAGTGTGTTGAAAAATAGATATAATTTTATTCAAACCAAGAAATTAGACCAAACTAGTTGATCTAACCCCTTGTGCAATCATCATCCCCATACATTACCCATATAACACTCTACTTGGCATGATCCTAATGTGGAGCCATAACTGCAGTGCTTAGTGCTTACATACAGACTGCTATATATCTCTCTCTCATAACCAAATACCTTCTTTTTTTTTCGCTGACTGGATCATAACCAAATACTTGCTTCACAATATAGCATTAATAACAAATACAAAGTAAAACGAAAATAATAATAATAATAATAATAACAACAAAGAAAAGGGTTTCGACTTTGGACATGCAAAAAGGTAGAATTCATATTCCCAACTTTCCAATCTCCATAGGTCTAAGCTTCAGTCTGTTCAACTGGAACTTCGACGGCGGCAGCTTCAGTGACGGTTTCAGCTACTTTGTTCTCCTCAGTTGGCTTATCATCCTCCACTTGTGCTGCTTCCTCTGTCACAGCAGTTTCCTCAGCTGCTGGCTGCTCTTCTTTCACTTCTTCTGGTTTTTCTACCACCTTTACTTCTTCTGGTGCTGCTGCCTCCTCTGCCTCAGCCTTTGCTTCCTCTGTCACCTCCTTAGTCTCTTCTTCTACTGGAGCTTCAGTTTCTTGAGCGACAGGGGCTTCTGTAGTTGCTTCTGGTTCTGGTTCTGGTGCTGCCTCTTTTGCTTCTTCAATAATGGTTTCTTCCTTTGCTTCTTCAGTGGCTGGTTGTTCTGGTGCCAGAGCCTCGGTGGTTGCTTGTTCTGTGGTTGTTTCCTCCGCGTTGGTTGCCTCAACTGCTTGGGTTTCTGTTTCTGTCACGTTTGTAGGAACGTGCTGTGCAACCTGCAGTATCAAATTCATTTAAACCAAGCATTATGAAAATGTTGCTTGAATGATCAACATGGTTGAGGAGACATTCCATGCAGTAGTTATTGGCTTGTTTATGATCAACAGCAAGAAGCAATTGAGAAAAATAATAGTTACGATTATATATGTACACACTACTTAAGAAGAGACATAAATAATTAAATAGTAACATAAACATTTTGATTTCGATCATCATCATCATCATATAATGAAGAGGCTACAGTGAGAATGCAATGTTGAAAAAGCACAAATTTAGTTACCTCAACGCTGGCCATTTGGAATGCAAAAAAGAATTGAAGGGGTTGGGAAGTGTATGAAGCAGAAAGCAAGAGAGCTTATTATTGTGGTGAGTGTGAGTGTGACTGGTGAGGAGCTTATGAAGCTAAGGGGGTAATATATAGAGGCCTAAAGTTTTGAATAATAATGGAATTAATACAAAGAGTGACCACTTGGCGGAATCTTTTCCAATCGGCTACCTCATCATACTGACACAAATCAAATGCTATCACAATGTCCAGTTGTGCAATGTTTTGGTTTCAAATTATTCCTTTTTTTCCTCTCCAAAATTTGTAAGTAAATCTATTTAGCTGCAAGTAACAAGTTAAAATAATAGTAGTTATTTACAGTTAACCAAAATTGAAATTCATCTCATACATATAATAATTACCTTTTATATTTAAAGGAAACTCAATTGAAAATGGCTGGAACTGTAACGAATAAATTCAGCACTAGAGATTATTAGTACACCATACCTATAAATTCAGGCATTGCCATAAAATAATTTAATGGGTGCAGTGGGGTTTTTGTCTATGCACCAATAATACATAGTAGTTGAGGTAGTGCACCAGTGCCATATATATTATGAAGTAGCAGACATAATGCTTCCATTTGTGACAGTAAAATCTAAAATGTGAAAAATGAAAAATCCCATTCACCTGCTGTTAGTTCAACAAAATGGAGGAATTTCTGTGTAAATTAGTAAGAGTTAGGGGTAAATACTAAAAAGGCAAGAAGATCAAAGGGAGGATGTGGGCGGTGGCTAATGTAGGGCCCAATGAGGAAGTGTGATCACTACCGTCCAATTAGAGGTGGGCCCAGATTGAGATGACAGTTGGCATAAACAGAGAAAAGAAAAGGGGTTTTGGTTCCCCTGAGTGTGCAGGCTATGCCAATTGGGCACCGCCCCTTCCATTTTTTCTCCTAAAAAAGTTTCATTAATCCATTCCTGACTAAGCTTTCCACGTCTTACACTCGTGACATGGGTCCCACTTCCTCCCTCCCTGTCAATTCTAATTTCTTTGCCACTCTTATTTTCATCTTTCTCATGAGTAATTAATTGAGTGTATTTTTATCCCCTTATTTCTCAGTTACAAGTTAAAGTTTAGAACTATATCTGCCAAAGACAAATATAACATGATATTGGGGGATCTTCCCTGTCATAATAATTATAGTCTAAGACTATAATACCACTCTAACACGACTATTAATATTATTAACTCCTCTTTTGGTTTTGGACGTAATCTAAATCTAATGCTCTGCCTCTGCAATCTACATCTCTGATGGCGTGGCATTTCCCATCTATTTCACTCTTTTAATTAATTTATTTATTTTTTGCATTTTCATTTTCAGTAGTTATTATGTGCTTTGCCTTGTTCCGTAATCTGTTTAAATTCATACATTAAGTCCAATTCTTCAGAATTTGATTGATGTGATCTATACACAGAAAGATAACAACTTAATTTGCAATAGTTTCGGGCGTACATGATACTTATATTATAACAGTAAAAATTAATGATGGTAACTGTTTTTGCATGGTGATATATAAATCGATATTGTTTAGTATAGTTTCTCAACCTTGAATCATTTAAACTTTGATGATATGGACCAATAATTGTGCACCACATGTGTGTATGTAGACCCGTGAATCATGGGTGGAATATCTATAATGCTTTTGGTATGGTTTAGCATATAGTCTCATGCATATGCTATGTTATCTAAACTAGGTGTTAGTGTGTGATTATTCATATAATGGATCCCTTCAATGATGCAAAGGTTAGTTGTATTTACATATTGTGTTGGTGATACTTGTCCTCAACTAGCTAGCATGTATAATTAACCAACTAGTACTGACTGGTATAGCGGTCAGTTCACTAGTCAGCTTAAGTAAGTATTGAAAGTTTGAATTTCACCTTGTGTATGCAGTAATTTATTGACTAGTAGCAAACCCTTAAATGAAATTCAGATCTGTAACGAATTAGTCATTGACTTGCCTAGTTAGGAATACATGCAAAAAGGATAAAAAATAAACTACCATGTATAATTAAATTGCAGGCTTTATTTATTTATTTATTTATTTATTTATTATTATTATATGGTTTTTTATTCCGTTATCTTGAAAAAAAAAAAAAAACTCATGGCTCACATCAGTTTAAGACTGAACCCGAAATTGCTGGTATTTGATAGGAGCTTATCATCCTTGTTAGGAAAATTCTAACCACAAAAGTGTCCATCAAAATGCAAATTAATAAGGTTTTGCATTATTCATCATATTTCATTCAATTTGAAGCATAGGTGGCAAGGTATGTACAAACATGAGTGTAGCCGTGTAGGAGTTCACTAATTGAAGCAGTATCAGAAGAAGAAGATCATGTGGAGTTGTGGGAGTTTTTGCTTGAGTGGGCGACATCAATGTCTATTATTGTTTATGTTAAAGCTAGGATGACTCAAAACTATATATAGGGCCATGCAATGCTGTCGCTTTAGTCTCAAATGAATCACCATAAATAAATGATGTCAATATTACTTGGCCTTGTTATCAGTTTAGGTAAACAAAAAGTTGCAATTTTACTAATGAATAATTACTGGTGACAAAGACATATAAATTAAAGCAGAAATTCTGAATTAGTGATACGTCGTAATTATAATTGGGGGGGTTGGGGAGACATGGTTTCATTTTGGAAAAAGCGGTATTCCCCCTTGAAGCTTGATCTTTCTTTTTGGAACTTTGCATATGTTGGTTTGTGTCCAAAATTAGTAACAAGCCAGACCCAGTGATCACTGTGGGGACTTGTGTAGTTGTGTTGATGTGCCTCAATTGACTCTTTACTACATTCTCGATCACAGCTTCCAATGCAATCATGCCTCCATCTGGAAATGGAATTTCTGCAGTAGCAGTCCAAATACATGTTGATATGGAGGTGATGATACCATCAAATTGAATAACAGATAATCAACCATAAGCAGCAATAATACATGTTGTCCACTAATAAAGAGATCACAATCTTTGGGACTTAACACCTTTCTAAGCAATGAAACTGGTCTTTGAAAACACATGATCCAAGTCCACTGATATGCTTGTATATTCCCCACTGAAGCATCAGATCGAAATCACATATTTGAATCACATTATCAACAGTGATAATATAACTGGATTATATATGTAGCAGTCACAAAGTATGCATGGAAAATTATCCAACACATATGGTGATATGGACGAATCAGTAGAATATTTGAATAACAGTTAACAGAGAGAGAAACTAGTCTTTTAAATGCTAATATACTTTAGAAAAAGTAAGCATTGCAATATTTTTGGATAATAATTATAATATCAACTGCTAGAAAGTGTTGGTTAATATAAAATTAAAGATACAGACCCTTTGAGAACTTTTTCGTCAAAGTTCATATTGAAATCTTGATGTGAGGCTATCTAAAGTCTGAACCTCCTAAGCAACTAAGCAAGCGTCTCATAAGTAACAACTATAGGCTATATGGATTTGAGTTTGGTTCTTTGATAGTTGATACGTGACTGGTGACTCTCATATTGGTGGAATTTGTATGTTAGTGTTTGGATTTGCTTTTGTATAAGTATGTTGGTGTTGGTTTAGGAATAAAATATAGTTCAAAATTTTTTTTTTTCGTTATTAATGTTCATTTTTATATTTAGAACAAAAATATATCTCCACATGGGTTAGCAGTTAGCACAGCATTCAAGAAGGCCGACGAATGAAATTTGAAACTCGAGTGCAGGCGTGCAGCTTCATGAAAGCTAACAAATCTCAGTCTCCTTCTGCGTGTCCTACGTTAGACATGAATGTGGTACCAGCTTAGCTTCAGGGTTAATGGTCCTGGTTTAAGGTGCGTAACCGTTGCACTCTCACAATTGATTTAAGATTGAAGATTTATTTTATTTAATTCAAATGAACAAATGAATTAACTTGTAAAAGATTTTGACTGTTACATAGTTGTTGAATAGATTTCGATGTTATGAAAATACAAGTGTTTTAACAAAACGACAATACAATAATAGTAGGTGTTACAATACAAGTAGGTGCAATACAATACGTCTACGGAACAGTATTTGTACAAGTGTGCGTCTAATAGGTATCTCAATGTACAATAGTATTAGTAATTGGGATTCAGTTTTGGTTTTGGTCATGTTAGACATTGAGAAAACTCACAAATACAAAATAAAATGCAGAGGGAAACCTAAAGGGCCAGGGCAGCAGCCAGCAGGCCACAGCCACACGTGGTAAATACAAAATAATATACTTCACTGCTCTGCCCTGTCCTGCCTAGTGCAACATTACAATAACATTCTCATTCTAAGCAATGTTACCCTAATATACCGTGGTCAGATAACATCAATTCTATATAAATATGTCAACCAACAAAGAGATTCAAATAACAAGTTACAGCCAAATAAGTAACAACTTCCTATATCAACCTAGCAACAAGTACAAACACCTTTCTAAAGCTTCAGCCACACCCATACCCTGCAATCACAACAATGCATAAAATTACATTACTCAATTTCCATATGCAGTTGCCATAACAAGCCAAACATGAAGGATCAAGATGGGGAAAAGGAAACTGATAAGGAAATGATGATGAGAAAGGGAACCAATTAGGACTATGAAAAATGTAAAATTAGAAGGACAAAAGGGTTAACCTTATATGACAATAAGTGATCAGATCTAACAGGTGTCAGACTGTTTAAATAGATGATGGCGTCCCAACATCTCTGATATCCCTAAAGCAGAGATGCTTTCACATCCAAGCAGCTCCTGAAGCTTCTCATCACATATTATCACCATTCTGTTCAAAGGATCCTACAAACAAATTGTAGATAAAACAATCAGCTACCTTCTTAAATGATTTTTTTTTTATTTTTTCTAAAACATAATGTAACAACAGCTCTTGAATTAAATTTTGTTTCCTTGATTTGATTATGATTATTTACTTTCACCTTTCAACACCAATTTGATTTCAGAAATTTCTAATTGCTTGCACAAAACAGTTTACAGTCCATCGAAAATTCCCTCAACAGAAATATTGGAAGTTAACTGTTAAACTCTCAAGGGTTGAATATGGCTACGGACCTCCAGACGATTAACCTTAATGTACTCCCAAACAAGTTTTAAGGCCTCAGAGTGTTGCATCTCCCTTTCCCCAGCACCCAAAAATTTGGCAAGAGCTTCAGATATTACCACCGTAGAAGAAGGAGTAGGAGGTTGAGGCTGTTCAGCACTTTCGACTGTAGGTTCAGCATCTACCTTGATCCTTTTGGCTTGTGGCTCCTCTGAAGCAACAACAGTGAAGGATATATCAAATTAATAAATGATAAAGTACCAGAAAATTGAAGTTGTAAAGATAATAATGCAGCCCACATTTTTTTCTACTTAGCTATAGCTATTTACAACTTACTTGTAGGTCCAAGTGGGATGATGTGTTTAGCCAGCAATTTATTCATCTTGAACATGTCAGTGCAGTCAGTCTCAAATACCACACGCAGGGCATCGTCACAAATGATCTTCCTTTTGTTACCAGGATCTTGGAGATTGTTTTTCCTTATGTATGCCCATAGCTGCCTCACAATCTGAATTGAGATGTATCAAAGATTTTCAAAGTACTTTTCTTGAAATAGTGGTTTTCTTTAAATTAATGAAAATTTGCAGGATACATGGGATTTGACTGATTATGTTAGATTGGATAAAAAAAAGCTACCTCGGTTCTTGGCAATGCCGGTTCACCAACAATTGCCTGAAGTTCAGGAGAAACACCACAAACTTTGTTAAGTCCACCAGCACCACCTCTCCTTTTGCCTCCGGTCGAAGCACTGTTAAAACATTTTGTAACGGATAATACACCCAAGCCATGTCATATATTCATCCCATAAACTAGTCACAAAGACTGCGCTTTTAGAGAAGGATTACTCAAAGCTAAAAGAGGAGCAACTGGATGCAGTAATTTGGCAGGAAGTTCAAAAGGCATCGTTCATGTTCATAAGAAATATATCTAAGCTGTGGCTACCTAGTACATCTAGTACTAATTGGCACAGAATAATAAAGCAACGGATTTTAAAAGAAGAAATGGCAAGCGACAAATACTCAAATAACAATATGTGAAAAAGAAAAATATGACGCAGAATGGTTCCAAGTCAATGCATAAGAATAAATAATATAAACCAGACAAGAGCAGCAGGAGTAAGCTTGAAAACAACAAGGGAGCAATTTCTAATTTTCTAAGGTAGAGACAGAGAAAAGAAGGGAAGGGGGTATTCTAATAAACAAAAATAATAGCATTGTAATACGGAAAAGGACATGACAAGAACAAGTATTATAGAAAACAAGTGGGTAATAGCTACAAAATTATAACAAAAAAAATGAACCACGCCTTCCAATAAAATACCAAAATAAAACCCCCCAAGGCCCCAACCATTATCAGTTTCCAGAAAATGGGACCATACTCCCACTTCCAACGTAATACAAAACCAACCCAACATCTTCATAACAGTACACTAAACCCCAAAATCTAAGGTAACAAAAACCTAGGACCTAAGATCTTAGTTTACGCGACAACGACAAAAATTAAACAAATTAAATAAAAAACAAAGAAAAAAAGTGACCTTTCTTTCGGTGGTTGAGGCTGCGGAAGGCCAAGAACATCAGCATTGTGAGGGAAGTGTTGGGGTTTAGTATGCGGTGGAGGTTGCGAGGGAGGTGGGTGGGAGGGGGGCGGTTGCTGGAAGCTGATCTCGGTTTGGTTGTGGAGGGCAAAATGGGGAGGAAAGTGGGTGGTTGGGAAATGTGGTTGAGGTTGATGATGAGGGTGAGGGGCAAAATGGTCTTTAGATGGCGGAGAAACAAAGGGTTGTTGTAGATGTTGGTGGTGGTGCTGGTGGTGTTGTGGTTGTTGTTGTTGCGGTGGGCGGAGGAGAAGGTCGATCTGGTCTCTGATGAAACCAGCCTTGTGAGATAAGTCCAACCCTAGTTTTGCTTCCAGCTGCTGAACGACGCCGTTCAGCGTTGTTATTGAGTTTGGCTCCGAGTGACGCAGCAGAGACTCAACCCCTTTCGCTATTTCCTGGTCCGACACCATTTCTTTCTCTTCTTCACTTCACCACCTTCATATACCAACAGAAAAACAAACAAACGGCTATACCCTTCTCTCTCTCTTTCTCTCTCTATTCTAAGCTTCTTTCTCTCTGTCTCTTTCTCTCTCTTCGTCTCTGTCTATCTCTCTCTTTATAACACCGAAATCACGAAAATACCCTTTTTTCAGATTCATAAATGGTATTGTACCGAAATGACAAATATACCCTGAGCTTATCCAGTGTGTTCTGTGTGCTGACAGTGACAGATAAGTGTAAAAGAGTAATTTTGATGAATGGATAAGAGGAAAAGGGAGGAGTGGTTGAGGGGTAAAAATGTAAAAAGGTAGAAAACTTGCAGTGGCATCTTGTAGGGAGGTTAAAGACGAGTAGACAAGGATGAAATGATATGTGAGTAGACAAATGGATAAAGTGGATGACCCGAATGAAACCGTTGCCTCTTTTAACGAAGGAGAGTGGGGTAAAGTGAAAGCAATGTTAAATTACGCAATTGCCAATTACAGTTTTTTATTTTCTTTTTTATTTTTTTTATTTCTTTTTACCTTCGAGAAAGAGGAGGAAGGCATGGTTTGAAAACCATATGTGGGAATCAACGAGTGGTTAAGGATTTGGGAAATTTGGTCAACTAATTAAAGGGATTTGGAATAAGTGGGGCGGGATGTAATGGGCCAACAAAAACGGTATTATAGATTTTTTTTTTTTTACAATAATAGGAAAGAAAAACCAAAAACTAGCTGTAAAAGCAGTAGGAAATTAACTGTCATGTCCCTCTTCAGAAGCTCCTTAATGACATCTCTTGGAATGAGCCATTCCACTTGATAAACACCATGAACAACGGCATATTTTGCCAAAGCATCAGCAACAGAGTTAGCAGACTGTTGAATTAGGGAGAGTTCAACACATTAAGTACGTGTCATTAGTTCATGGATCCTTTTAATCAGGTAAGTAACCTCATTATTAACAGCAGAAGTATCAGCCTTCAACAAAATAAAAGCTTCATGGCAATCTGTTTCACACCAGATATCTCTAAAACCCGTATCCCAGGCTAAGATAAGTCCTCGCCAAATAGCAAATAACTCACCTTGTAAGATACCTGAGGGATGGATAGAACCAGCGCAGCCCTTTTTTCAATCCCCTTTCCAATCTCGAATCACACAGCCAAATCCCATAGTACCATAAGATTCGATATAACACGCATCACTATTCACAGTCACAGTTCCTTGAGGAAGTGGAGTCCAGGACAACTTAAGGGAAAAGGAGCAAGAAAGCCTCTGTAGGTGAAACACACGGAGAAGCTCTTCAGAAGAAGATCTAATAAGGGCAATAACTTTCTCTAGCAACCACGGGTCAACAGTATTGAATATGGCATTATTACGGTAACGCCATATCCACCACAAGGCGGAGAAGAAAAGGAAGGATTGTTGCTTTGAACCATTAAGGAACCAAGATATAATATTAAGGTGCCCCTGAAATAAATTCAGCCTATACCAAATATCCTTAGAGAGCGGGCAATCCCTAATGCAATGAAGCACATCCTCATCACTAGAAAGGCACCAAGGACAGAGTGTCGAGGTAAATAGACCCCGACGATAGCATAAAACGTTTGTAGGAATAGCATTGTAGAGACATAACCATGCCAAAATCTTGTGTTTCTCAGGGATTTTCAACCGCCAAAGCCACAACCAGTTGGAATGTACATTCCAATTTACTTTACGCTGACAGAGCCAATGATAATCCAAATTTGACACATACACCTGAGCAGATGATGCATTCCAAAACCAACTAGGCGAAGAACTAACCTGAATATCCGGATTATAAGAGAGGATATCGTTGTGCACATAGTCCGGAATATTGGTGCTCAAACGGTTGAGGTGCCATGATCCATTATGCCAAACATCACTGATTCGAAGATCCGAATCTGTAATGTGAACGAAGGGGATCCTTTCTGCAATTGGATCATGCATCTCCCACTCATCATACCAAAAGGATTGCTAACCCTGACCAGTCTTCCAATTAAATCCCTCCTTAATGATTATTTTGATTTTTTTTTTTGTGTTTTTTAATTCTCATAAATGTGCACCAAATTATAAAGAGAAAGTTCAGGAAATTAATAATTTTTTAACAATAATTAAGTCAATAATATATTGAGAAAATATAAATAAATAATTATCCAAACATAAATAAAAGATCATCCAAATAAAAATAAGTGATCATTCAAATATAATTAAAAGATCATCTAAACAAAAACAAATAATTATTTAAATAAAAATAAAATAATCATTCAAAGCAATTTTATCTAAACTAATAAAAAGCAGTAGAAATTGACACTATAAAGAACAATAAGATGAAGGAAGAGGTTCCAGAGCAATGAAGTGTATCATGTTCTTTTTGCTGTGGTAAGAGGCGATGAAGATGCCATGGCCGACATTAATGTCACCGGAGAGAAGAGAAATTTCCGATCGTGGTGGCGGAATAGAGAGGAAAAGTTTACGAAATGATGACGATGGTTGTTAAAACTCTCAAGCGGTGGTGTGAGAAAGTGAATGGCGAGAGTATTGGAAGATGAGGAGATTAGGCTCGTAGCTTATGAAGAAGAAGCAGTGGCTGCTAACTTTTCTCGTGAAGAATGAGGTTGGGCGCTTTTTTAAAAGCATCTTATTTTTATTGTTTATGTTGGTTACCAATTATATTGGTGACGTAGCAGATCTCAATTATAAATTAGTCTTCTGTGTTGTTACAAACTGGTCATAGAGGCTCAATCCCTCATTTAGTACACATAACACACGGCCCATAAGGACAATGATCAAGTTAAATATGAAAATTTTTTATATGATCATGGTATGATCTCCTAAAAATCCTAACTACCAGCTACTATATATAGGGTAACACCCCTCTAGGTACGCACTCTCTAACACTACCTCCCCATATTTTACCTAGAATTCTCTAATCCTAATTTGAGGATTCTTTGTCTATTCTTACTTACATCAACCTCCTTCTCCGTTATAGCTCTCGGTAACGCCAGAAAGCTTAACCATTCGAAGACACATCTTCTTACTTTGACTGGCTCAACATCTCATCTTAAAGTTCTTTGGACAATTATTAAGTGATTTGATCTTAATATGTAAATTTTAAATTTTGGGTGGAAACAATTACTATTATTAATTCTAGTAGATTATAGACATTTAAAGTTGCTATTAATTTATATTAATTTACAATCGATCCCTGACATGTCACATTGTAACCAATTTTCAAGTAGTTTTAGGGATCGATTTGTCCCATTTAAGGATCGATTTGTCCTATTTTTTAGTTACTTAGGGACCACTCTTGGAGTTTCGATTTATTAAGGAGTGCCTTGTTTAAAACGAAAAAGTTTAGGGACCGAGAAGAATATTTACTCATATTTTTATAAATTAAAAAATTTTGATGGACAATAAGTTTAAAGATATTTTACATGATTTCATAATTTGAGAAAATTCGTAAAATTGAAAAGTGGGTTTTTTTTTTTAATTTAAAAAAGAAAAAGAAAATTATGTATGTAACATTGTAAGTACATATGTATTTGGGAGCGAGGATAGACGGTAGTGGTAGATAGAGAAGGCAGCGGAATGGCAGGGATTGTAAACCTAAGCCCGCCAACTCCAATCCTAACTTTCACCAACTCCTCCCGCCGCCGTCCCCAACTCTTGACGCAAACAAAGCCCCACTCCATCTTCGATCAACCCGCCCTCCGATTTAATAATGGCAGATTCTTCTGCCTTTTCTCTGACAATCGAAGACAGGTTTCCCTTTTCCCCTCCCTTATCCACTTAATTGCATACTTACTTCTCAATTACCTATACTCAATCTCTTATATTGTGCAATGATGGATTTCAATTCTTTTTCTGCCATCTGTAACATTTGGAAGAATAATGCTGATGTCAAAGTGGAAAGTCTTAATGGGGAACTTGTTAACTGAATTGTGATGACAGGAGCAAGCTAGAAAAGCATTAGAAGGTGCCCTCAGTGGGAAGAAGAATGAACTTGAGAAGTGGGACAAAGAAATCAAGAGAAGAGAGGAGCTGGGAGGTGGTGGTGGTGATGCTGGTGGAGGAGGTTGGTTTGGCTGGGGTAGATGGTTTGGCTGGTCTAATGATGATAATTTTTGGCAAGAAGCTAAATATGCCGCTCTCACAATCCTTGGTATCACTCTCATGGTAACAAGTTCCTCATTCTACTCTCATTGCGATGATTGCTGATATATTCATCACACAATATATAAGATGTACTGATGTAATAGAAACTCTTACATTTCAATATATCTCTGCATTTTCAGTATCTCCTAATTGCTAAAGGTGATTTGCTCATGGCTGTCATTTTGAATCCCTTGCTGTATGCATTGCGGGGAGTCAGAAAAGGGCTTGGTTTTGTAACATCCAAAGTCTTGAAAAACAGTTCTACTTCTACCAGTAGTCAGCCTGATTTTGCTGGATTTTTCAAAAAGGAAGAGTATCAACATGCTTCTGCTAAACAGAATGTTGTAAGAAAATGGGCTAGTGACTAGTGAGTTACAAGTTTGTTACGAGTTTCTACAAATCAAGATGTGTTAGTTATTCATGTAACTTTTTTTTTCCCTTGTCATCTGAGTGACATTTTTATTTCCCTTTTTGTTACCCTGGGAATTTAGTTAGGGCTCCAAATTATGCTCATGTTGACCTATGCTCTTTTAAAAGCTTGCAAGTTGCAATCAAGAAATTTTGTCTCTGAAACGACTTTGGAGTTACTACATTTCAACAGTGGTTAATTAATTTTAGATTGTAATGTTAAATGCATATTTTGTTTTTATTAATGTTTATACAAAGAACAGCATGGAAGTTTTCAGGCCATATAAGTTTTTGTTTGGTCATACACAACACACACCTTCACTCATACACACACATTAGAAGCTCTCTTTTTCAACCATAGAGAGTTGAACCTAGTATGGTATTATAGGAGGCAAATATATTTGTCATTGGTACACAAACCTCAGTCACACCCACATCTAAGTTGTATTACCTAATCCAACTAACTTGGGGCGGCTGGAAAATGGACGGGGAGGTTTTGACAACGAGGATAATTTTTCTTTCTCCTTCTCTGAAGCAATTGAAAAATAGCCCAAGAAAGATATCTGGTGCACATCTTCGTCTATCAGTGAACTGATCAGGTATGTGCTCTACTGCTCTCTTGTTTATTATTGTTTTTGTTTTTAAAATCTTAATCATTTTGGGTATAACGCTTACATGGAATGGCCTGTCATGGAATTGTTTGCTTATTTCATTATCATTGTGAGCTGTGTCTGATAATTTAAACATTTAAGAGCTCCGTCTGCCATTATGGTTTACATGGCTGTCCCTCTCAATCACTGAGCTTCACTAAGTATAACCAATCTAATTGAGCTGGATGAAGTTGAATGTCGCAGGGCATCAGAATGACGTGAGGTGTGGTGGGTGTATTTGAATATTGAGGGTCAACAAATACAAATTCCCTTTTTAGTTTATTGTAAGATGCTCGACTTGATTGTCTGCATTATTTTGTCTATGTTCCTTTTATGATTTATTAATGTTATCCCATCTGTTGTATATACTTACGTGATATATTTATTTTGTTAAGATGCTGCCTGATCATTATTGGAGGAACTATGATCATCTCTGGAGATTTTCAATTTTGTTAATGGCAACGTGCTCTCATTTTCTTTCAACCAAAATAATGGACTCAATGCATCCAAGCTTCTAGGATAATCATTTTGATCCGTTCTATATGTACAACAATGAAACAATAATATTTTTCTTGCTATTTACTAAAGGAAAAAGTATAGTTAAGTAGTCATAATTTATTACTATTATTATTTTTTGCCTTTTTTAAATGCATTTGCTTTTACTTTGCTTTTTTAATTATTGATAAAATAAATAGATAATTTTAAATGTTATAAACATATAATGTTACATGTATAAAATTATAGATGTTAAATTTTTAAAAAAAAACTTTATAGTCTGTAACACAAAATATAAAGTAACTATCTCCTTTACATTATTGTTATAAAAACTATGTGAATTAAAAAAAAAAAAAACAAACATTTATCAAAATCCTAAATAGTAATTGTATGCACTTTACTTCTATTAGCATTCAGCAGTAAGCAATACGTGAGGGCATAATGCGTAATACTCTATTAAGATGTCACCAAATAAATTATGACATTTTAGCAACGAGACATGAAAATTTTATTTATATGTCGCTTTCGTCTTAACTTCCCAACTAAATAACTACAATTTTGATGGGGAGTATAAGAAGCTATGATCCACAGTCCATACTCCATACTCCATACTAGGGTGAGCGTGGGTGCGGTTTGGTTCGGTTTTGGATGAAAAGTCATCCGATCTGATGTTACGTAATTATTTCGGTTTGATTTGGTTCGATTTTTTTAAAGAAATCAACCAAACCAAACCCATATATATCGGTTTATTCGGTTTTTAATTAATTTTTTTAAAAAAGTAACCAATTCATAAGATACATCAAATGATCAAATCCCTACACGTTGTAACGAGCTTTCTATCATACCTGAGATGAGAAATTCTTATCTACTCTAGAAGAGAAACATAAATGTTTGCTCATTTATGTTTCTATTTATTATTCTTATCATAGGCTTCTTTGGATTCATTCCCAACCATTTTATTAGAACTCTTATATCTTGGTGCCTCTTTTTGATCCTCTTAACAGTCGTGTGTATCCTTTTTCTCCTTCTCATTCCTTTTCTCTATCACATTCTTTGCCTCTATGTAATTCAATGTTTTCGATAAACTACTAAAATCGTAGCAATCTATTATACATGTAAAATTTACATTTATAAGCCAAAACAAATAAAAACTTACAAGCTTTTCAAATTCAAATGCGAAAGAACAAGAAATTCATCAAAATTATATCTATCACAAGGTACAAGTCTATTCTTGTGTTTAATTTATTTTTTTTTAAAAGGACGGAATGACATAC